>CAMXCT020001224.1:527500-540000 GCA_947184155.2 Cladocopium goreaui
ATTATATATAGTTATATATTTATATGGAATTTACGGAAACATGAGGGTGTGATATATATATATATACATATATATATATATATATACAATGTTTGTTTTTGTTTTCGTCGATTGTATGTAATGATCTTGAGTCAAACGAGGAACAAATGGTGGCTGTTCCATCTCTAATTCAAATTGATTGCAGGGTATACTTGTAGCTTTGAGTTTATAGTTATAATTTGTTGGCTATATGAGTTATATATACACATATATGTATATATGTATGTATATATATATATGTATATATGTATGTATGTATGTATGTATGTATGTATGTATGTATGTACGTATGTATGTATGTATGTCTGTATGTCTGTATGTCTGTATGTCTGTATGTCTGTATGTCTGTATGTCTGTCTGTCTGTCTGTATGTATGTATATGTATATGTATATGTATATGTATATGTATATGTATATGTATATGCATATGTATATGTATATGTATATGTATATGTATATGTATATGTATATGTATATGTATATGTATGTACATACATACATATATATATATATATATGTATAAGGGAGAGAGAGAGAGAGAGAGAATGTCAAGCCCGGATGAATATGTGTAGCCCGAATACTTGTTTATTTCAGCTGGGCTCGGCAGACAATGCCCTGAGCAATGCCCAGACTGATGGTCAAGTCAATGGAGAACGACCCCATGTCGACCCGCATGGAACCGGGGTTGAAAGATTGTGGTCATGACAATGGTAATATATATATATATATACTGGTGATATACTGAAAGATTAACACCAAAATGACAGTGATATACTCATGTTTTCATCTCACTTTCGCTTCATTTTCGCTATGTTGAGCTAGCAGCTGGTGACCGACCAGTCATAGGTTTCGATGCCGATTCTTCGTCTATGGATAGAGGGGGCACTTGGGATCACTTGGAGAATTGCTGTGTCTTGTACACGCCGCACGCCAGTTTTTTGATTTCGCAACATACAATGATCTATATCATATATATATATATCCATATATATATATGCATGCACGACAATAAATGTCTACGTGTAATTATATATTTAGGAACGTGTTATCAAGTGGGTTCCAAGTTATATCATATCCATTGTATATTACAGTAGCCGCCAGCCATCTCCGCAACGCTGTCAAAAACGAGGCTTGGGGGACGTGTACCTCACAGACTCGCCGCTTGGTATCACCAAGCTATGCAACACATGGGATATTAATGGGATTTAATATGGGAGTAAAATGGACATTAAAGGGATTTACTGTAATGGGATTTGACAATCAACAATGGGGATAATGGGGATACTATCTGGGTAAATTATATCGATCTCACTGCGACCTCACTGGGCTTGGGGTAACTATCCCAAAATTCCCTTCTTCGATTTATTCGAGATTAGTGAAATATATACAAGTTCCAGAAATATGAGGAAATTGATGAATATATGAGCAATGACCAGCTGACCCTGGTTGATTGGTTACCATAGTTTTTCCATACCTCTTGCTTTTTCAATGGAGATTGTTGTTGACGCGTTGATGCCTATTCGGGATAGCCTATTAGCCAAGCAGCAGAATGGGATGTGATGGAGATGTTTTTTCTATCATGAATCATGGCTCAAATGTAGGCAACCATAGATCGATAACCAACACATATGGAGAGAACATAAAAAAATATACAGCATATCACGAGAAAGTGGTCAAAACCAGGAAACTCGGTGATTCTTGGACTTCAGACCTCTGGTGCTTGGAACTTGGGTTCCAAGCCGATTAGGGGATCATCCCAGGCAGTCTGATCCTTGTCATTCGGATCGCTTTGGGGGAGCAAACCCTATAATTAGGATAGCGTGCCTAATCAATCTGAGTTCGGGGGAAAGCACTTGCCAGATTCGGATGTTCTCAATGATGTTCCTATTTCGGTGTTGTTTTTCCCCACCTGCCAGGTGAGGGTTGTTAGATTTTATGTCAGTTGCCTCCTCCTGCCTCGTCCTCCTCCTCCTCCTCCTCTCCTCCTCGTCCTCCTCGTCCTCCTTGTCATCCTTGTCGTCCTTGTCGTCCTCGTCGTCCTCGTCCTCCTCGTCGTCCTCCTCGTCCTCGTCCAACTGCGACCCGCGATCCACAGTGTTCTCTGTCGGACCTCAACCACGACCATCCATGCTCAGTGTTCCCTGCCGGACCTCAACCACGACCATCCACGTCAGTGTGCCCTGCCGGACCTCAACCACGACCATCCACGCCCAGTGTTCCCTGCCGGACCTCAACCGCGAGTATCCCCGCCCAGTGTTCCCTGCCGGACCTCAACCACGACCATCCACGCCCAGTGTTCCCTGCCGGACCTCAACCGCGAGTATCCACGCCAAGTGTTCCCTGCCGGACCTCATGTAGGAAGATATGGGACAAAGAATGTGCAGAAGAAAGTTAGAAAGAATGTGCACCGCTGGACCTCAACGGCCAGATAGAATGCCAGAAGATATGCCAGGTGGAATGCCAGATAGAATGCCAGAAGATATGCCAGATAAAATACCATGAGATATGCCAGATAGAATGCCTGAAGGTATGCCAGAAGATATGCCAGATGGTATGCCAGATAAAGTGCCAGAATGTTTGCCAGATAGAATGCCAGAACATTTGCCAGATAGAATGCCAGATAGAATGCCAGAAGATATGCCAGAACATATGCCAGAAAATATGCCAGATAGAATGCCAGAAGGTATGCCAGATAGAATATCAGATAGAATGCCAGAAGGTATGCCAGAATGTTTGCCAGATAGAATGCCAGAAGATTTGCCAGATAGGATGGCAGAAGATATGCCAGAATATATGCCAGGTAGAATGCCAGAAGGTATGCCAGATCGAATGCCAGAAGATATGTCAGATAGAATGCCAGAAGATTTGCCAGTAACAAATCGATAAATGTCATGGTGGGGATCACACGAAGTAAAGTAATTTTTAGTATTGGCTTCCTGTTCCATCTTCACTTTCTGGTTGGTGGTTTGGAACATGTTGTTTTTTCCATATATCGGGAATAATCATCCCAACTGACTTTCATATTTTTCAGAGGGGTAGGTCAACCCAGCTTTAAATTAGCCCCAGTTGTGTACTTTGTAGTGAAGACCAGCAGCTTTGTCCAATGGTGGCTGATGATAACGAACTGGAAAATCACCATTTTATAGCGCAAATCCGCAAATCAACTAAATGACCATGGCTTCAAGAGCAACCTGTAAACGTTTACCAGAGGGTATCCATGGTTTCCCTAGAAAAATCCATAAAAAATCCATTGTTGAGTATATTTCCCCATTAGTCATACCCATTCGTCAACGTTTACAGCTCCCATGGGACCTGAGGCCCTACTTCATCATGCCCGGCTCCACCCTGTTGGGCCAAGCAGCGGTGTTGGGAGCCTTGCGAGTCAAAGGACGTGTTGGATCGCTATTTCGTTAGCAAACATATGGGAGAATCTACGGACAATATATATATAGTGTGTGTTTATATATGTATAATAATATATATATATATATGTATAATAATATACATATATATATATATATGTATATTATATAATATATATATATATATATGTATATATAATATGTATATGTATATGTATATGTATATGTATATTACCAGCACGTTCAAAGGGGTGCCTACTGAATTTCAAAAATTGAAATTCTTAAGGGGTGCCTAATGGACACCCCTTAGCGTTCATGGAGATGGCACACTAGAAAATGACTAGTTTCAACCGGAAATCTTCCAATCCTACCCGCGTGGCATCTGTGGTGCACCTGACTTCATTTTTGGCGAGAAGAAATGCATGTGTGTCATTTCGTGTCAGCTGTAGAATTTTCCCGAATTTAAACAAACTAGTCAAAATCGACACGAAATAACACGCGCAGGGGTTGTCCAAAAAGCACCTGACACGTTTCTAAGGGGTGCTTATTGGACACCCCCTACCGACTGACACGACACGGCAATGACACGCAATGACACGCAATGACACGCAATGACACGCATGTTTTTCTTGATTTCTAAAAAACTCGTGACCCCTTTTGACCGACACGACACGGCAATGACACGAAATGACACGCATTTCTGGAAGCAAACGTGGGGAAATCAGGGAAAAATGCACATACTACTATGAATACCTCATTATCTGTTAGTTCAAGACCTTAAAAATTAAGGGGTGCCTAATGGACACCCGTGCTAAGGGATGCTTCTTGGACACCCGTTTGGACATCCTGATATGTATGAGTATATATATATATTATATGTGTATATATATATATACACATAACATTTACATAATAGATATATATATATATATAACCAGTAGCAAGTTGTTTTTTGGTTAAATTGTTTATGCTTTGACCGGGCGTGTATGTCGTCTAATATGTATATAATTTTACACCTATATTATACATTATTATACTACATTCCATCACATTACATGTAATACATACACTATATATATATATATGTATATTATATAGATAGATATATGCCCCAATATACAGAGAAGTGCCCCAATTGGGTTTTCTGTGTTCCGTTCCTGCTCCCAGGGTCTTTACCAACAAATTCATTTCATTCGCCAAGAGTTTGGTTCCAGATTTGGAGAACTTCATCCAGACATGAGAATAATGTGGGTAAAACAATGCCATGTTTACCATCCAAAAATGGGAATGGTAAGTTTATACCACCTATATTTGATGGTTTTCTGCCTGGGGGATGGTGCAACTGATTTTTGTTAAAGCCACATTACTACAGAACGTCACTGGGATGTAGGTGGCTCCATGACGATGGATGCCGACCTTGGTGCAGTTGGTCTATGCCGACTTGAACAACTTCCATGAAATCCCATATGTATGTATATATATATATAGATTTCTTCTTTATTTGGCTGAAATCACCGGTTACTCATCTGGTTGGTGGTTTGGAACATGTTTTGTTTTTCCATATATTGGGAAGAATCATCCCAACTGACTTTCATATTTTTTCAGAGGGGTAGGTATACCACCAACCAGTATTGTCATCCTGATTTTGATGAGTTAAGGCCTCATCATGTCTGTTGCCTCAAGGCCACCACGCCAGGGATTCAGCTTGTTCTTTGGGGAGCGACTGGGCGACTGGGGGATGTGGGATACAAACAATGCATTGGTTTAATGAAGTTTAATGGAGTTCAATAAAGTATTTCATGGGATATCATTCAGTTTAATGGAGTTTAATGAAGTTTCGTCAAGTTTAATGGAGTTTAATGCGATATAAACATGTTTTTTTTGGGGGGGGATATAAACATGGGTTTTATGGGATATAAGACAAACATTATGGATTATGGGGGTAAAATGGGTTTATACCCAATCGCCATGGTAAAAGGTATAGGGGATGAAACCAGATATGACTGGGACCAGAGAATGAGGTGTCAACGAACAGGGGACGGAATTGGGGGTGAAGGGATCGTATGGGAGTACTATGGGAATGTCCCATGTTTGGCGGTCCCTATATACAAATTAAACTATCATCAATAGCATCATCTAAAATAGTGATGGGGTAGTGCTCTATATCCTTTCTGTTTGGGGTTTCAGGAATTCCTCCAGTGCCCATACATTTTCGTATCATGAGGATAATACATGGGTATACAGGTATACCCTTCAAGTCATCACCCCAACCGCACCAGCTCAACATACATGTTTATGGATGGATCTCCAAGATCATCCAAATGCAGACCCCATGCATGAAATATGTTGAAGGTCGAAGGTGTCAAAACTTCAAACTCAAGTTTTCTCCTTCTTTTCTTTTTTTGGGCCCACGAGCAACGGAATTTCCTCCCATCATTTGACTTCATAGATTGTCACAATATTCGGGAACTGCAATCACCTCACCATGATGCGAACATGACATTATGTTTCTGCTGTTGTGTTGAACCCTCCCAAATTCAGCTATTGGTTTCATTGTATACTGTGGTGTTTTTATCATAGGTGAATAGTTGTTATAGGGTTATACATAATATATATATATACTATGCTATCCGGCCACCCCCACATATTTACATATATATTTGATGTAATTATATTATATATAATATGTTATCCGGGTCACCCCCATATGTTTACATATGTATATATATATATATATACTATCTTATCGGGTCACCCACACATACACACACACATATATATATATATACTTTAAACCCCACAACGCTTCCACTCAGCTATCACAGCAGCAACAGCCGGTTTTTTTCAAAAATTACCCATTTTGACAGAATTACCCATTCACTACCGGTAGCGAGCGTTCTAATTGCTCCCCATCATCCCAATTCTTGACAGAATTCCCCATTCACTACCGGTAGCGAGCGTTCTAAGGAACCCCAATCGTCCCAATTTTTGAAAGAATTCCCCATTCACTACCGGTAGCGAGCGTTCTAAGGAACCCCAATCGTCCCAATTTTTGAAAGAATTCCCCATTCACTACCGGTAGCGAGCGTTCTAAGGGCCCCCCAATCATCCATATGTATAATTGCTGCTTTTAAGATAGATAGCGTTCTAACAGGGAGCGACCGTCGCTCCCTCTTAGAACACTCACTACCGGTAGCGAGCGTTCTAAGGGAGGTTTCCTGTCGCTGGAGCACCCTCAATCTTGCGTTCTTCTCACTAAGACCCCAGCGAAAACACAAGATCATCCCTGGTCCGATGTTTGCCAACCCCCCCTTAGAACACTCACTACCGGTAGCGAGCGTTCTAACAGGGAGCGACCGTCGCACCCTGTTAGAACACTATCTATCTTAGGGAGCGTTCTAACAGGGAGCGACCATCATCCCAATTTTAGAAAAAATCAATTCAAACCCCAATTCACTACCGGTAGCGAGCGTTCTAAGGAACCCCGATCATCCCAATTTTTGAAAAAAATCCACTCAAATCCCAATTCAGCTGCTGTTGCTGCTGTGATAGCTGAGTGGAAGCGTTGTGGGGTTTAAAGTATATATATATGTGTATGTGTGGGTGACCCGATAAGATAGTATATATATATATACATATATGTAAACATATGGGGGTGACCCGGATAACATTATATATACTATAATTACATAAAATATATATGTAAATATGTGGGGGTGACCCGATAGAATAGTATATATATATATATATCATGTATAACCCTATAGCAACTATTCACCTATGATAAAAACACCACAGTATAGTAATAGTTGTTTTATGTATAAAAGTTGCTGAAATAAATTTAACCGCCCACATATCGGATTCCCTAAACTGATAAATTTAATGCAGAGTTTGTTCAAGATGTTGGAGATAAAGGTTACATCAAAGTTTCCTGCCTTCCAACTAGTATATCTTGGGGTTCATATACATCCATAGTATTATATATAGTATTTATAGTATGTATATGTAAGATTATGTATATATATATAGAACGCATTATTATGTCTCTAAGTGGAAGATTTGTATACCTATATATATACATACATATATATATATATATATGTACATGTACAAGTACATATACATATATCATATACATTTATACATATGTAGCATATACATATATGTAGATAGATACATACATCACACATGTTATATATATATATATAATGTTATTTTTGTTTCCTGCATACTATACTTCTGGCAACACCCAATGGACAGGAGGAGATCTTACTGGCTGAAGGAGCCATGGCTTTCTTCCACCAGCAAGGCCTGGGCTCGGGGTGTTTTTTTTTCCGTCGCTTTGGGAAAATCTAGGGGACACCAGGCTTTTCCCATGGCTTTCCATGTTTTTTTCCATGGAAATATGGATACAAAAACGGGCGTTCTGGTGGATGTTCCCACCAGTTCAATGAGAATTGTAGGTGTAGAGGTGTAGGTCGGTTGTTTCTTTCCATTTGTTTGTGGCTTATCCGTGGTTGATACGGCATGGATGGGACAGATTTATTTATGCACTGCGCACTTTCATGTACTTTTGGAAGAGCATGACTTGACTATGGAGTGATGTCCTAAAAAGGGGTTATGTTTCATTCATCAGCTTCATCAGCCCTATAGATTCCAGAGATCCAACTCCATCCCACTATAGTGAACTAGACCAACTTAGCATAACTTAGCTATCTTGGGGGCCCAAACAGTGTAGTTGTTAGTTAAGTTATTAATTTCAAAGATTTTACATGTTCTTCGGCTTGCCGAGCAAACTCTAGCCCTCCAAGTCCCAGTTGCCGACTTGGCACAGTTTACAACCTACTAAATGCAACGAACCTTGTCACTGCAATCCAAATAATCTCTATACAGTTTCCGACCTTCTTCATCCGTAGTTTCCATGCATTACCAGCCAACACTTGATCTGAAAAGTCTCTTCACGCAAGCCCTTGGAGGCATCATGCTGAGATTATGTCAAGAGTTGCTACTCATTTGCACTGCTAGCAACGCAAGTTCCCAATCCCGACAGTTCTGGGAATCACAGATCTGTTGATGACAAACCGTCCCCAACGACCTCTCCAGATGGTAACTATAGCGACTTGGAGAACGAGACCAACTACACCACAGGCCGAGATAGTCAACTGCTGAGTATGTAACATACAACTCATTGAAACTGGGTATTTTTCATGGATCAAACTTAATCCGGTGAACTTTTCCCCGAAATTACAACCCCAAACACAAGTTGATACTGTACCCTTTGCTAAACTAACATATGGAAATCACGTGTTTTAATAGCTACTACATCATCTATAAATTGGGATGTTCCATAGCTATGTTAGTTACTGGAGGCATATGTCGTCGGCACAAGTAATTCCATCTTGTACCATGTCTCTGCAAAGCCATCACATTCCCCGGATCCCTACAATTGACCTCTGTAAACTGCTCATGAAATCTGTTCGTATCGTATGTACATGAGTATATAATATATGTATATACAGTGTATATATATATATAGTATATATATATATGTATATACATGGTTTTGTATCAGAATAGATTTCCAAACTCCAAACCCCATGGTTTACATACCAACATGTTCTCATTAGAAATTCATTTGTTCAGACACACCCATATGATTAATCATTGAACAAAGACATATGTATGCATACATATTTATATAATATACACACTAATCATACATCCAAAACTCTATATATATATATATGCAGCAATAGTATATAGTTTGCATATAGATATACATTATATGTAAATATTGTTTATTAATGTTTGTTGATCACATTCCATATTTGATATGGATAAACTCTGGGCGACCCGGGGGCCTGTGTAGACTCAAGGAGGGATGCACAGCTACAGCTGCTACAGGTGGTTATAATGTAGCATACCGATTAGTGTGATGGACCTCTATTGTGTTTGTTTTTCCAACGTTATTGAGTATCTTGTGGATGGTGGGGGAGGGGCTCTAGTGTGGAAAGTTGTTTCTCAGATCCATTTTTTCAGGAGGAGCTTTATCCACTTTTATACAGCTTTCTTTGGGTAAAGCAGGTCCATTTACTTTAGAGAACCATATCCATGTTAAAGCCTTGAAAATGCAAGGTTTCCCAAATAATTAGATGCCTTATTAAACCCTTTTTAAAAACAGCACCCAAACAATTTTTCAAGTGGGTACCCCATGAGTGACCAAGACCCTCAATAATGTACTTGTTTGGATCGTCCCCTATTGTGCACAGAAACTTTTGGGTGTTTTTTTTTGATGTAAAAGGAAAATCAATTGAAAGTAGATTGATGTCAATTGAAATCCTTACTTAAGTTGACTATCCTAAAAACTGTTGATGGGCGGGCCAGAAAATGGCGAGTTATTGAATAGCCTAAAATTGCTGAGGGGGGGCCCACACTAATCAGTAGCCAACACTACGGTGTTATACAGCCTAACTCATCTTAAATCTGGTTAATTGATTGGGATTATGATAACCATTGAGAACCTAAATCTAAGCTCTAAATCTAAGTTTGCTTAATTTCTTAGGCTAAGTTCTTTGGGATTCTGATAACCCATAGTAGGAATACCTACTAAGCAAAGCTTGTGCTTCCAGGTCCCATCATTGAATCCGACATCACGGTGCATGGGAAGGCTGCGACTGCCATCGTTTAGGGAGTTTGGGAAATCACCAAATTTCAGGTTTGATTCATGGAAACATATGGAAACTCATTGTTGAATTCATCTGAAGATGATCGATATTCAAGATATTCACTGGTTTTCTTCATGGTTTAAGATAATTAGTGATAATTTTGTCGAAGCCCCTCATTTTCGACACCTTCCCTGGCCAAACGGAGCCGCGCTTCTTTGGACAAGCTCCAGCCGCTCCAGCCATGTCGACTTCGTAAAACAACGTTGACAAATATGGGGAACATGTTGAAGTTGATGACAATGTCGTTAATGATCCAGATCATGCTGAGTAGATGTGAGCAGTTTGTTTATTGCCTTGCTGATGTTCGTGACGTGTCGCCTCAAAGTCCTGATATTTTTTCCCCTGTCTATTCCCCAGGGGTTGAGCATCACACGGTGATGGTTAGAAAGGACAAGTCTTGATACTTCCCTTTCATGTGCGTGGTTTCAACATGTTTCAACCCGCAATTTGCATGGGAAAAAACATTGGGATTTCACATCTCAGCCATTCGATTGGTTTTCCAGTTTTTTTTTGGGAAAATTCGCCGTGTTTTCCTTAAATCGATCTATTTTTGGTTGGTTAAAACCTCACGTTTGTTGGTTAAATCTGATGAAGTTCTTCGTTCAATCACTTCTTTTTAGTTGCTGAACTGCCGATTGTTCTCAGTTTCCGAATTGGTCAAACAAACGCCCTTTTTTGGATATATCGGATATCCCCATCTTGCCACGTTGCTTTTTCCGAAACAGGACCTGCATCTGCAGCCGAGAGAGTGGCTTTTACCCGGTCGGAGGTATCGCTTGGAAATTCCGGCTGGACATGTTCAGGACCTCCTGGGGGGGCCGTCCCGGAACAACTCGCTGCTACAACGGGTGATTAGTACATGGGATACATGGGGATAACGTGGGATAATCCATATGCGAACCATGGTGCTGGTACAATTACCTACAAAACTGGGTGATTTTGTTCGGGCAAATGTTGGTAAATATTCCGGCACCATGGTGAGCTAATATGGGTAACGTCTGACATGACGTTATGAAAACGGATGATACGTACGTACATACGGGTCAATACAAGAGAATCATAGCCATTAACACCCATTACTATGTACTACAACGGTTGATACAACTGTCTGGTAAATTCGCAGTTCGACCCAAAAAATCAGCCGCTGCTAGAACTAGTCTTCCAGCGTCTATCTGCCAGGTTCATCCAGGTTTTCTGTAAATCTACTGAAGGGTAATGTTAAAATTAAGTTATAATGTATCATATGGAGGTTTTTTCCTCTCATAAATAAGCTAATAGGTACTGTTGTTTCTCCATTTTTAGCAAAACCAAATAGATAATCCAAGTCATCAGAGCCCCCCTTAGTCTTGAAACCTTTTTCGGGGGTGACGACTGGGGATCCCCCATGATAAAAAAAGCATGGTTTTCCCACAGCGATGGGGGAACTTCGCAACGATGGTGCATTGATCTGGAAAAACATGACGTGCAAGATATGAATTCTATTTACCCTCTGGTAAACATACAAAAAGCATCAAAAAGCTATGGAAAATGACCATAGAAATAGGTGATATACCCATTAAAAATGGTGATTTTCCATTGTCATGTTAAATTACCAGAGGGTAATTCTGATTCTTGGAGGCATATCGTCCGTACCCCAAAAACAGATGTGGACATACATGGACATACCATGTCACTGGGCAACTCTTTTGACTCACGTGTGACTGTGCGTGTTTTTTGCAACTTTTCTGAATCGGCTCAATGTTGTCCGCGGTTTCCAGACACAAGAAATGAAAGCAAGTTGGGATAGTTGATACCTCAGGTCAGAATGGCCTGATGCAAGCAATATATTGTCCACTTATAGACCAGAATGTATTTTCCTCCCACTCCCATGGATTTACGAAGATATCGTGTTTTTGCGAACATTCATTCGTACCAACCCATCTCCAGATTCAAGTTCCTTCCGTTTATTTAGACATTTCAAATTTGGTGGCGGGACTAAGATTTATAACCATTCATAATAGGTTAGCAGATTCAATCATAGGTTAGCTTTATTCCAGATTCAAGACAGTTATTGCTGGCGGGACTTGCTGGTGCCTCAGGACGTAGCTGGAAACCCCTTTGGACAGATCTTGGATGAGAGGTTTGAGGTGCGACACTGGGAGAAATTATGATGGCCCTTTTAGAAAAGGATTTGTTTATTAATGTTTATATAAAGATAATATGTTTTTATTGTATATATATATATATATCAGATCTACAATCACTGGATTGGATTAAAGGAACATCTAGGAAACCCTTGTTTTGTATAAATATAATCAAATCTATGGGGGTTCTTTTTGTTTCCCTGGAACCAACTTCCATTTGTGGGTGTCCTTGATGTGAGATTTCGTGTTGC
>CAMXCT020001224.1:542500-572500 GCA_947184155.2 Cladocopium goreaui
TCCCGGAGGAAACCGCAGTTTACCAAAGCTATGAATCATGGGTTTTAACAACAGTGGCCAACAGGATGCCAAAACACAAATCTTGCGTTAAGTATGGAAGGATGGGGCTTTGAACATCTAAAGTCCAACTAAAAACGTGGTGTTAAGCATCGGAAAATGGAGGTTTGAGAGCTTTTGAAGTGGGATTGAACCAGGATAGCTTGATGGTGTCAAATATTCAGCAGAAATTGAACATATATACATGTTACATATATATACATATATATATATATATATCTATATCTATATAATGGGTATGAGACAAATTGGAAAAATAATCAATCATTTTGGGTATAAACCAACATTGCGTAGTTCCTGTTTTTCCGAAAAACAAAGAACCATGATTTCTGTAACAACCAGACAACCAGATCCGTCGCTGGTGGTTTCAAGACATTCTCACACAGCTGAGTTCAATGACTCATTTTGAGAGGTTGGAATAAGAAAACATAAGTTATATCATCATTGTAGTATCATGTCGTATCTAGAATCTCTTGTGGAGTCACCTGGGCTCCGGGGTGCATTTATCCTGTCACCTGTGGTTGATCTTGGCCATGTCGGGTCAACATATGTCAACAATTAAGACCTGGGGGACTAGAGATTTTTGTCAATTTTTGATATTACCCTCTGGTAATTTAACATAGCTACTGAAAATGGCCATTTATAGTGAGTTTTCCCATTAAAAATGGTGATTTTCCATAGTTATGTTAGTTTACCAGAGGGTACATTCAAATGCTTTTGAAAGAATAGGGAAACACCCCACCCACATAGTCCATGTGGTATTGTACCCAATGTTGACCTATACTCATATGGAAAATGACTAGTCTTATGCAAATCAAAAGGCACATCATGACATCATGTGATCTATCTAAAAATCGGCCATGTTCCATCGCTGTGTTCAACAGGCCAAAGGGATCCAAAAGGTGCACCATTGTTCATAGTTTGCGAACTGGAAAATTACCTAGTTTAATCGATAAATCATCATGTTTATCATCTATGAATGTGCATTGTTTCATAGCTATGTTAAATAACCAGAGGGTAATTCAGTTGGGGATGGTAGATAGATGGGTTCGCCTAATCCCCCAAAAATGATGTCTTCAATCTGGTGAATCCAGCAGTTGCCATCATGGCAAACTTGAGATTATGATGATTTCAATATTAAAAAAAAACTGCTCATCCAAAAAAACACGATTTTTATCCAATCTTTATTTCTCTGGTATACTTGGCTACTCATGCCAACATTAGCTCACCTTGACTTGTGGCAGATTTGGCAGATTCTGGTGAGTCATTACTTTTCTACTAAAAAACCATACTCTATATATTGGGACCTGGTAGGGATATAATTTGATTTTTCATGGGACAATAGCTAATCTGGTTGGTGGTTTCAAACATTTTTTTATTTTCCATAATATATAGGATAATCCTTCCCATTGACTAATATTTTTCAAGATTGTTAAAACCACCAACCAGTAATTTATTTGGTTGAATGGACCACTAACCCCTGGTTGAGTCTGAAAATCCTCGTCCATCGCCAGTACTGAAAGGGCGTTTGTCAGGGATGAACATGCCCATTATGATCATTATCTTTATAGATTAGATATATAATAAAATATAGTATATGTTATATAAGTACTTATGTTTATCTATAGTACTTATGTCATCCCTAGTTATATTTGATAGAACAGTGATATATGTAAGCTATATGTATATATGTTGTTTAAGTAATCCAACAGTGGAACCGTTTCCATTGTCTATAAATCATTTGCCATCAGCTTACCCATGATGACATCACACTAGAAACATGTGAATAGTGTCATACAAATAAGCAAAGTCACATTGACTGCAATCCTGACAAAAGAAAACATCAGAATGTCAGCCTGAGAATGACATCCAGGGGAGATAATGGAGTGCAGTCCCTCCTGGTATGTTGGTCCTAGCTGCGAAGAAGGGTTTTCCAGCCGCAGGGAACACCCAGGGTTCCATTAACTACCCTCTGGTAAACTAACATAGCTATTGAACATGGCAATTTATAGTTGATTTACCCTTTCGAAATGGTGATTTTTCATAGTTATGTTAGTTTACCAGAGGGTAATATATTATATAAATATATTTATTAAAAACCCAGGTCTTAGGTGACCAGATGGCAGTGCATCAAAAGATAGCTGGGGGTCAAAACTTTCGCGCCATTCGATTTAGAATTTTCATCATCTTTAGTCTTTAGTATTCAACTGTCGATTTCTGGGTTCCTTACTGTACATGATTTTGACACGCTATCAGAACTAGCCACTGCCCAAGAATTATTTGGTGATTTCACTGTGTTTCTCATCCATAGCTGGGAGAATGATCAACAACGGATGTGCCAATGGCTTGAAACTCGCCACGACGGAATCCAGGCGCCCCGTGCGGTGTCCATGTATCCACCAGATGGGCAAAAAGGTGCGGGCGATGGAAAACAACTCCGATCTCAGTGGCATATATAAGATATCTACTATGGGAATCTATGGGATATAATACGGGTAAAACAATGTGAACTAATCTTCCAACCCCGATGACTGCCAGGGTCTATGTTAATTTTCCAGAGGGTAATACGGGTAAAACAATGTGATAAACCATCCCCCAGTCGTCACCATTTTTATATATAGGTGGTATGTAGAAACCGTTTCCAGTCATGGGTGGTAAAAATGACATTGTTTTACCGAAGAGTTGCTCAACAAGGGACGGTCCAGGTCAGGGATGTCTTAAAAATGCCTGGTGCAGCGAACAAAAATCCGGAACGTTGGTGAAAGATCCAGAAAGGCCATATGATACATATATTATCAATTATTATCATATATTATCAATTATTATCATATATTACTGTACTGTTATTATTACTATTTCTATTATTATTAGTTGTAGTAGTAGTAGTAATAATAATAGTAGTAGTAGTAGTATTTGTTGATTATTGTTATTACTGCCCTGCAAGTCGGAAGGTCAAGTTTTACGAGGTCTTTTGCAAAAGACCAAGTTTTACGAGGTCCTCTGGTTTACTTGGCTTTATAGAGCTCAGCCCCTTTTCCCATCAATGCTGAATTTGACTTGAACCCCATTTGAAACCGTTGATGCATGATTGGGAAGCATTCAATCACCTACAGATCATAGCCCTGAATGGGCCTTTCCAAGTTGCAATGAACAGCCACTAAGGCTGACATTCCGGAGCATATGCAAAGCAAATTCATGGCGTTTCCCCTCAAGAAATTATATGTTTGGCAGAAATTTCCACACTGAAAAAATGGTTCCTAGGGTTTCACGCTCGGTTCACGCTCGGTTCACGGTCATAGTTGGTCTTTTGCCAGTCATAGTTGGTCTTTTGCCGGTCATAGTTGGTCCGGTTCACGCTCGGTTCACGCTCGGTTCACGCTAGCGATTCTGGGCCCCTGATAATTCAAAAACCATACGTTTGTGGTGGTTCCAGCCCTGGACTCCCAATGATAAAATAGTGTGGGGTACCCTATGATAAACCGCAAATTGGATATTTGGTCGGTGAAGGGATGTGGCTATCCTGAAATTTAGGTCAACAATTATGGGTTTATGCATCTTATATATTACTGTTGGACATCCATGGCCATCACCTTAACTTTGGACCCAAAAGGTCCAAGTAATAGTAGGTCCTCATCAAGTAATAGTAGGTCCTTTTCAGCAAAGTTAAAAGGCCAAGTTTTACGAGGTCTTTGACCTGGAGGGCTGCTATTGTTATTGTTTTTGCTATTGTTATTATTACATATATACATATGTATTATATTTGATCTATTGTATATTTTATTATATATTTAATAGTTGATATTACATATATATATATATACACATATATATATATATATATACATAGAGTTTTATATTTGCTATTAAACATATATATATAATTACACTATATAGTGTAAAATTTGATATATCATGTAATATAACATTTAATATGTATACAATATATAGGTAATATTCTATAATATTATTTAATATGAATATAATATGTATATAATATTTTGTTTTTATGTATGTTTTTTGTTTTTTACATGACCTCACCGCATCACAGTGATCAGTAGCTTAGACCTTACCATCTGGGCCCCCCTTGAGGATCGCTAAGTTATGCTACTATAAGTTGGTGACTAGTTCACTACCATAACCAGGCTTTGTTGGGGGGTAATTATATCAGATATGATCATGGTATATCCACACTTGACTCAACAGTACTCTTACCGTAACTTTTTTTTAAAAACCAACTTGTAACATCCAGCCCCCACGGCCATAGAAAAACTCTCCTGAGACCACCCAGCCCAGCGTGGCCCCACGGCCCCACACGGCCCCACGCCAGATGTTGAGCCATGGACTCGTTTGGCTCTGACCATGAGCGAAGAAGTGGTGCTTGGACACGGGTCTTTGAAGGCGTCGCAAACGGCCACCCGGTCATCCTTGTGCTGAAGGATCTTTACCTCACCCAATGGGAAATCCACGAGGATCTTTAGGGAATCTACAACGGGAAGATGTTTTATTTCTGGACCTTAAACAAATCCAATGGTTATGATAGGGGCATTTAACTCATTTAACCATAAAAGAATATCAGATGTGGGGATATAACAAACTAACATCAGGATTTGACTGATAGGGCACCC
This sequence comes from Cladocopium goreaui, assembly GCA_947184155.2. Taxonomy (NCBI): domain Eukaryota; class Dinophyceae; order Suessiales; family Symbiodiniaceae; genus Cladocopium; species Cladocopium goreaui. Next base: position 547,183 of record CAMXCT020001224.1, read on the forward strand.
GGCACCCTAGTTCGGACTGGGAGAAAGACGCCTTAAATTGGCAGATCTAGTGGGATATGAATGCGATATAGGATTTCGTTTGATTACCTGGGGGCAATTTTGTTTGCAACTAAGCTAACTATTGTTTCTGGTGGGTATATTTTATATACAGTATATGTAATTGCATGCTATATACAGTTGGATCGATGAAACTAAACCACCCAGTAACTCAGAGACTACTTTGTAGGGTCTACAGCACAAGTTGGGATTGCGTGAATCATGAGCGTGTTATACCTACCTAGCTGTGTTGCCAATTTGGGTTGCCAGATATTTTCTTTCAATCACTACAACGGGCATCAACGGGCTACTGCTAGACACGATTATCATGAAAGTACCTGAGACAAAGTGGGTTGATATTCTCATGGTATTTGGCACATCCTAGCGACATCGCCAACGTGACCCTAAATCTTGATTCCCACACTGGACCAACTTCCAATTCTATAGCGACGGACTGAAACTTAGAATGCCCGTAGTTTGTAGCCCGGGCCCTCCTAAAGAATGCCGCTCCGGGAGGGTAAAATGCCATTTTCAACTTACTGCTACGCGAGCTGGAGTTTTAGTAATGCGCCGCCTGTAAGGATTTTTTATGAGAATTTACAGGTGATATGAAAATGAGTGCCACGCATAGAATGCCTCCGGCCCAAAAGTCCAGCTCGCAGCATGTCAAAAATCGGAACCCCATAGATTCAGAATACTCGATATACGCGGGGGTTTATTTACTTTGTGCAGCCCACATAGAATGCTGCCGAAGGCATATACCTGTGTCATTCTGTTGCATTTTTCTGTTGTTTTGGAAAAACATGGTTTTGAAGGATTGTATATAAATTGATTATTCCGTATGAATAATTTATGTAAATTCAATCTCATGAGAGGGCGTCGTGCCCATTCTGCCTTGGGTATGCAGTTGATAGGGTGATGTTTGAAGTGTCCCCCGAAAATTGAGACATGGAAGAAAACATTGCAAAACAAACGTTTCAAAAGGAAATTCCTTAAGTGTCCACATCCTTTGCGCGAGTGCTGCGCCATCAAAACTGTTTGTACATGTTTGTACAAGAGCTGTCAGAAACGATGATTTTCAGCTATTCCGAGTTGAAAGTGCTTGGCTCCGGACAACTTTTAACAGTGAAAAACACTTTTTCCAAATATACCCGAAACAGCCAATGTGCCTGAAGATGGCGCAACCCTACATGTGCAAAATGCACAAAACTGCGCCATCTACCCCATTCTCACTTAAAGTCCTTCTTTTGGGAAAGGATTTGGTCATCGAAACTTTGATAAAAAAGGGCTCGGCCGGTTGAAATCAAATTTTGAAGAGGGAAAAAACATCTATAATATATAGATGGCGCAACCCAAAAATCCAGAGCCAAGCGCTTTAAACCGAAAGGTCTTTGCCATTTGCCACCATGTACCGTTGAAAAGTCTTGCAAGCAATGCCCCCAAAGGGAATAACACTACTGCCACTATAGATCGCACCCATTCTTGAGTGTGGGCCCCGCACGCCCTGAACTCCAGGGTCAGAATGTTGGTAAGCGGCGGTCAGCGGTGTTTTAAAGAGGGTTGGGTATAGATGAGGGGAAATGCGGAAAGGGGAGGACCTACACCAAAACACTACTGGAATAGATGCTCCATTCCCGTGTGAACACCTGTAAGCCCAACCAGAACCCAAAACCTGGGAATAGATGTCGCAACCCCCGAAAGGGGCTGTACAGAAATGGAAGCATCTACAATAAAACCACCGAAACACTGCGGGAACAGATGTTCCATTCCCCCTGCAAACCAAACCAAACCTAAAAATACAGGAATAGATGGTGCAACCCTAAAAAATGGGCTGCAGGTCACCTCAAAACACGGCCGACTGAAAAGGCGGGATCCCCAAGAAATCTACCAAAACACTGTGGAGAACATGCAAACCCAACCAAAACCAAAAAGATGCAGGAATAAATGGCGCAACCCCCAAAAGGGGCTGCAAGTCACCTCAGAACACAGCTGGAAAGGCGGGATCCCTAAGAAATCCTCCAAAACACCGCGGGAATATAGGTGTGCTACATTCCTGTGGCAAGAGCTGCAAACCCAAGCAAAACCTAAAAATGAATGGCGCATCCCCCAAAAAGGGCTGGGAGTCACAATCACTTCGAAACATTGTGCTGAACTAGGGTGATCTCCAAGAAATTCACCAAAACACTGTGGAGATAGATGGTGCATTCACCTGGAATGCAAACTCGAAAATGGAACCTCCGAAAAAGGCATGCCATCTTAAAACATTGCTCACCACAAGGGGCCACAAGTCTCGGAGAAAATTGCAGAAGTGGGAGCATCTTACAATCTTTATCCACATTTGTGGGGCTGCAAGTCCTCCAAAATATTGCTGAAGTGGATCTAGGATAAATCCACCAAAACACTATGGGAATAGATGGTGCTTTCGCGGGAAAACAGCTGCAAACCCAACCAAAACCCAAAAATGCAGCAATAGATGGTGCGATGGCACAACCCCCGACTTGGAGACATTCAAAGGTTTTGCATGGTAGCCCGTGGGAGCAACATTAAAAACAAACGTCAAACATCTCGATTTCAGGTTTGCGAGATTGTTGGCATAGATGGCGCAACCACCTATGAAACGGGGCAATGAGATGTCACGCCCTTTTGAGGTATCAGGTTTCCAAAAGCCGGCGCCATCTTTACGCGCACTTTCGTAGTTTGCAGCGCCATCTACTTTCAAAACGATGTAAATATTGGAAGTGAGTTTTGGTGGCTGCACTTTTTCCGTTTGAGATGTTTACTGGTGCAGTCACATTCAAGCATGAATCTTTCGAGCTGGATCTCGAACCCCCAGTCTTGAGAGCAAAACGTGTCAATTTCCATGAATTTCCCTAGGCTAACTTTGAAAAGTGAGAAGTTTCAGGTTGATCTTGGATTCAGGGTTTGCTGGCCAACCCTTTTTGTGTAGGATTCCTGTCAACATCCGTCCAAAGTTGCCGGCTTTGGTGGCAATTTCTTTCAAAAACAAGCTTGGCATCATTTGTTCAGGCCAAAATCTGATTCTTTAGCCTGAATGAATCAGCACAAAAAGAAAACGTTGGACGCATTCTAAGTGTGGCCCTGAAATGGTGCCAAAAATGACTTGCATTACATTCTTGAATAATTCCTGTTCATTACCCTTTGCCGTCTTCTGAAGTAATTTCTTCATTCCTTTTCCTGCGAAATACATCCCAATTCTTAGGGAGGCATTCTAAGTTTGATGTTTGAAGGACCCCCCACCGTTGAGGAAATTCAACAAAACTGTCAAAAGGAAGTTCCTTATAAGTGTCCGCAGTCTTTGCGGGAGTGCTGCGCCATCAAACTGTTTGTACATTTTGCACAAAAGCTGTTTGAAACGATGACTTTCAGCTACAGTAATTTAATATATTAATAGGACTTGTTTTTTTTGCTGTTTTTTTTCCCTTTGGAGATGTTCGCTGCTCAGATTTAGGGGACAACAAAACTGGGGATGTTTTTTTGACCATCAAGAGTTTGGATTTAAGGAGCAAAACAGCTTGGGGAAGTTTTCGGATACCACATGATACCATTCAACAACCTCACGCGGGAAATCAGTTCCAACTATGAAGATATTAAGTTATAAATATATGTCTATATCTTTACTAGCGACGGATTGAAAACTAGAATGCCAAGGGCTAATGAATATTGAAAGGGTTTCCAGGATATGGTGATGATCATTCGCACTTAGAATGCCCCAAAAAAGTCCAGCTCGCAGGTTTGAATTTTGGGTGATGGAGGCATTCCAAGTGACCCCCCAAAAAAAGAGTTTTTGGGAAGCGTTCAAAGTGCGCAGGGAAAAAAAATGAGAAACATGGATGCATTCTAAGTCCGTCGCTATAATCAATGCTACCAGTCATTTTAGTTTGTTTGCAGCTTGGGGAACCCTATATGACGGCCATTTAAGGGTATACCTTATTTTCAGACACCCCATGTCGATTCCCTTGTCGAGATCAGAAATATCCTGGAATATCAGCAAGGACCGTCTTAGTGGATGAATTACCATCTGATAATTTCATAGCTTGCGAACTGGACGATTCCTTTCTGTGATTTTGTTGAGATGCCAATTTGCGGCCATTTGGGCTGTGATTCATTTCTTGACTAGCCCTTCTTCGGGTTCTATTCCGCGCTTGTCACCTTTGACCAAGTGGTGATGGTTGGAAGGGGCCGCTCTGAAGGGGTCGATTTGCAAAGTAGGTTGGACACATGGCTTCAGATTCGCCCATCTATATAAATCACTTACCGATTAGAATGATTAGAAATTGTGATTCTCTTTGGCGTGAAATGACGAGTTGACATTCTAATTCATGCTAAACTATAAGTTTTGATTCAGAGCTGGATCTGACTAGCCATGGGGAACATCTCGCTGGTTTACCACCAGCTCAATGGGGAGATCGACCCGACCAATGTGATGTGTTTCCGCGAATGTGTTGATTGTTGGGTTTATTTGTTCAATCAATTAGTTGAAAAAGTTCATACCACCAGATCATATCACCATGATTGCTTGAATTGGTCCACTGGTAAAATCGCAATCCATGCTAGCCATCAGTCCAAAATCCCAGATATTGAAGCAGCGAATGACGCAGAATCCCAAATCCACGATCATAAAATTAGACGCATTCGATTGATCAAATAAAATTACATTATATATATATTATGTTGAGTCGTATTTGTTGATGGTCAAATCCTTGTTTGTTTCTGAAATCGCATGTGCAGTTGTAAAATCATCATTTTTGTTGCCTATGGTTATTAGTTAGATTACTATTTCATCACTTTAAGCTGGTTGGATCACAGTGCTTTACTTGTGAAATCATGATGCTGTTTCACGGAATCACATTTTTGCTGACTGATTATGCCGGCAAGAGACCTCAAATAGTGCGCAGTTAGGATTCTAAAGAGCAAGGTGGAGAGGACCTAAAATCATCATTGGCTGCAAGCTAGCAGGACCAGAGCGAGCCTAGTAGTGAAAAGAAGAGATACCAGGTGAGATTCTGCAAGTTCCCTTTGCGAAGATCTCTGTAGAAGATCGTGTGCAAGATCTCCTTGAGAGGTTCTCTGTAGAAGCTGCTTTGCAAGATCCCTGTGTAAGGCTATCTGTACAAGGTGTCTATGGGAGATCTCCACAAAGAAGATCTTTGTAAGGGATCTCAAAGTAAGATCTCTGTGCAAGCTATCTATACATCATCTCCGAGCATGACCTCTGCTCTCTTCACCAGGTCTCTGTACAAGATCTCCATAAGAGGTCTCCTGGCAAGATCTTTGTACACGATCTCCATAAGAGGTCTCCTAGCAAGATCTTTGTACAAGATCTCTATAAGTCTACAAAAGCTTTCTCTGCACAGATCTCTTGAAGAGGTCTCTTGGCAAGACACCTGGCCAAGATATCTAAACGAGATCTCTCGGCAAGATCTCTGTACAAGCTCTCGGTAAAAGCCCTCTTGGCAAGATGTCTGTATAAGAGACCTCTTGGCAAGATCTCTGCGACAGATCTCCATGCACCGTCTCCGTGCAAGGTCTGCAGAAGAGGTGTCCTGGCAAGATCTCTGCACAAGAGCTCTATAAGAGGTCTCTTGGCAAGATCTCTGCAAGGGGCATCTTGTCAAGATCTCAACAGATCTCTATGCAATATCTCTGTACAAGATCTCCATATGAAATCTCCTATACAAGCTCTCTAGAAGTCTAAAAGATATCTCTTCGCAAGATTTATGTAAGAGACCTATTGGCAAGATCTCTGCAACAGAATGCAACCGATCTCCATGCGATTTCCCTGTGTCTCTTGGCAAGACTCTGAAAGAGATCTCTCTGTAAGAGATTGCCACAGAAGATCTCTGCGAGGGACCTCAAAGTAAGATTTCTGTTCAAGCTCCTTTAAAAGATCTCTGAGAAAGATCGCTGCTCTCTTCACCGGGTCTCTGTGCAAGATCTCTATCAGAGGTCTCCTGGCAAGATCTCTGTACAAGATCTCTATAAGAGATTTTCTGGCAAGATCTCTGTAAGAGGTCTCTTGGCTCTGAACAAGATCTTCAAAAGAGGTCTCTTGTTAAGATCTCTGTACAAGCTCCCGATAAGAGGTCTCTTGGCAAGATTTCTGTATGGGATGTCTCGTTTTGTGGGAGCCTGCGCAGTCGAAATGCACATGGACATTTCACAAGAGCCATTTTGTGGGGAAATTTACAAGAAAAGTGCCAGACGTTCATCTCGGGGCCACTGTTTTGTGCCAGCCTGCGCAATGGAAATGCACATGGACATTTCACAAAAGCTATTTGGTGTGGAAATTTACAGGAAAAGTGCCGGACGCGACGGATACCACCTCGATTAAACACCGGGCCCTAACACTTACTGTAAGAACCCTCCAGTATGGCTACACTGTTTGGGAAACAAAAAAAGATTTTGCTCAAGAAATTGGATCACTATCTTTTTGGTTGGTTGAAATCTATTACATCCTAAAGAATCACATTTTTTGATTGATTAAACCCACTAAACACCATAAAATCATATTTTTCGTTGGTTAAACATCATTGAACATCATTGAATTCCATGTAAAATCCCAATTTTTGGTTGATTAGACCCTACTAAACCCTATAAAATCACAATTTGTAGATAGTTGAACCCAATTAAATCCTGTAACATCACTACTTTTTGTTGGTTAAACCCCATTAACCACCCTTTTTTGTTTGTTAAAGCTTCTTAAACCCCACAAAATCACAATTCTTTCCGGACGTTCACCTTCCCCAAAACTCCGAAAAAAACATCGGCAGGTGGCGCCTGTGCTGGGCTACGGCGTCACAGTGGAGCTGCCCGTGGCGAAAGCCACGGTGGTGATGCGCAAGGCGCGGGATTCATGGATGGTAATGTGGAGGTTTCTTAAAATGGGGGTGCCCCTAAATAATCCGTTTTAAAGGGATTTTCCACTATAAACCATCGGTGCCTCCATTTATGGAAACCTATATATATATATATAAATGTAGTGATCGATCCAAAGGTCCTTGTAAAGAGTTAAAGATGCGAAGACCGTTCATGATACGCTGGGAACCCTCACGAAGGTTTTTTTGCAAGTTCGCGAAAGAATTTGTTGTTTGCGAAAGTTGGATATTATGAATCATCATCATTGTATGCATTACAGCTTGTTAAGGGCTACCACCTGCTGCCCGGGGGTCCGGCAGGAGAATGGTACCGCACTTTTACCTTTCCCTTCATAGGTAGCACCCAAGCTTCCGAAGGTGAGGCTTCGCCACAGCCAAATACGGTCAAATACGATGGTCTTGAAGCACATCCTTGCACCTGCCGCTGGTACTGCCTAACGTTGCTTTCTGAAGTCTCAAGACACAAGCTCCAAATGCAGCAGCAAAGCTTTTGCGAGAGCCAAGCACCAAGGCCCTGGTGTTTGGATTTGGATTTCCGTTGATGCGGCCCCTGTTGATGGCTGGGGTCTGCGGATAGGGTTATTTTTGCGAAAGTTCCGCGAAAAAACTGCGAAGGAGTGGGCGAACGTCAAAATGCATTTTGAAGGGGGTGGCCCAGTAAGCCTTGCAAAAAAAGCCTAATCAGCAACAACCAGTCCTGAGGAAGGGATTCCGTGATGCTAGCTAGCTCCATGTTTACAAGGCTATGAAGAAGTTTTCCGTGATAACCTGGTGTGATTTGTCAGGTGATGAATAAATCTTCAGAAGAGGAGTTGTTGCTCAACATGGGTTCCGCCAAAGATTTTTTATTTATGAAGAATGGCAGTTTCCGGATAAAGGAATTTAGATTAACCGCCATATATATATAGTTATATACATGTATTTAAATATAGAGACTTGTATGTATGCATTCTTTTTTGTGTATATGATATATGTATAGCCGTTTTTTTTTTAGTAGCTGTTTATTTGCATACTAACATGTCAATGTATATCTGTATTTTTGTTGATTACTACGACTACTGGTGTGTGTGTGTGTGCGTATGGCAGGATTATATAATTCATCAATGTTCCTATTTGTTCTTTTTAATTGATGGGAATATATCTATATATATATATATGTATATGCATATGTGTTTATATATGTATAGACATAGTTGGAATATCTTTCTGGATCATCCGTGGTGCTATTGCTCGTATATGCTAATAGGATCAGTAATACTAGGGTGTAGAATATGTTTCCGGATTACTGCAACGGATTAGGATTTGTAATAGGAATAAGGATTAGTAGGGATGGGAAAAAGGATCTTCCTCAAGATGGATCCTATTGGATTGATGGATTGAGGATTAGAAAGGTGATGGATAATCTTTTATTACTGGTCCTACTCCTCATATATTACCAATTTTGATGGATCAAATATTTGTGTCCTATTGTTGATATTTTATGGTCATAGGATTAGTATTTTTTAATTGGATAGTATGTCCATCGCCGTGATATGTTGGTTGTATATGGGTATCATATGGTTTCATGATGGCCAACATGGCGATGATTGGCGATGGATATATTATCTTTGGTTACGTGCTTTCACAAGAACAGAAGTGTTGAGTGTGGAGTGTGAAGTATGGAGTGGAGAGTGTGAAGTGTGAAGTGCGAAGTGCGAAGTGTGAAGTGGAGTGCGAAGTGTGGAGTGTGAAGTCTGAAGTGCGTGGAGAGAGTGGACTGTGGGGCTAGAGTGTGAAGTGTGGAGTGTAAAGTGTGGAGTGTAAAGTGTGGAGTGTTGAGTGTGAAGTGTGAAGTGTGGAGTGTGGAGTGTGAACTGTGGAATGGAGAGTGTGGACTGGGAAGTGTGAAGCATTGAGTGTGAAGTGTGGAGTGTTGAGTGTGGAGTGTGATGTGGAAAGTGTGGTGTGTTGAGTGTGGAGTGTGAAATGTAAAGTGTGCAGTGGAGAGTGTGAGGTGTGAAGTGTTGAGTGTGAAGTGTACAGGTCTGGAGTGTGAATTGTGAAGTGTGGAGTGGAGGGTGCAAAGTGTGAAATGGAGTGTGAAGTGTTCAGTGTGGAGGGTGAAGTGTGGAGTGAAGACTGTGAAGTGTGAAGTGTGTAGGGGAGTGCGAAGTGCGGAGAGTGAAGCCTGAAGCACTTCGTGTGGAGTGTGTGCAGTGGGAAGTGTGGAGTATGGAGTGTGGAGTGTGGAGTGTCATGTGTGGAAAGTTAAGCGTGGAGTGGGGAGTCTGGAGTGCGAAGTAATACTGGGAAGTGCCTTGTGCAAGCTTTGTAGTACAAAGTAGTACTGGGAATTACTCTGTGGAAAATTTGCAGTATAATGTAGTACTGTGAGGTACTGTGTGGACGCTTTGTAGTACAGAGTAGTACTGCGAGGTGTTTCGGATGTGTCAAGCAAGAGTGTCCAACAAGAGTGTCTTACAAGAGTGTTTCAGAGTATTGAGAGAGAGTGTGTTTTACCAGAGTGTGCCACGAGAGTGTCAGGCAAGAGTGTCTCGCAAGAGTGTCCCATAAAAGTGTCCCACAAGAGTGCCCCACAAGAGTATGCCACAAGAGTGTCACTCCAGAGTGTCCCACACGATTGTCCGAGAAGAGTGTCAAGCAAGAGTGTTTTGCAAGAGTGGTTCTTAATTCGATCGAGCATCTCCTGTTCGCTTTTCATTGTTCTGTAAGAACCCTTCTTCTACCTTGAAAAGATGCATTCGGGTTCTTGGTTTCTATCAGTTTTTTTGAGGAAAATATGTTTTGAATCACCGGATGCAATGGAATAAATGGTTAAGTTCTTGTGAATTCACAGACGCACAAAGAATTTTAAACAAACATAATGGAATTCTGACAACAACAATTTTGAGAATTTGCCAGCAAAAATGATGTGATCACCCAGTAGTGAATCCACCATCAAGACAGGGCAATAAATAAACACACACACAAATGATGATCATTTAACCGTCGAGAGTGGGAATTCACCGGGACAAATTGCAAGCTAATCATCATACATGGGGAGGTTTCACCAAACAATGGGATAGTTGTGGAGAACATGATATGGGAATGGGACTAAACCTGTGATTTTATCAGTTTCAGGGGATTCTCATGCAGTTAGCAACTACGTAACCAGATTTTCGATAGATTTGAATGATAAAGGTACACTATGATCAACCAATTTTCAGGATCAAGTCATTGGTTTTGCTTGACCCAGTCCCTGCCTTGTCAAGTTCAAGACTGGCCTGACTGGCGTAGCATATACTTGGATGCCCTGACCCGTAATGAGTTTCTAAAAAAACATGATCAACTCAAATACCTATCAGCCAAATACCCGTATAGTGCCATATACTTGGTAACACTTGGATGTTCTAAACAAGTTTAACTATAGTTATTTTCATATCATAAACCATAGTTGATTTTTATGAAGGTTCCCTAAAATGGGGGTAACCCCAAATCATCAATTTTAGTGGGATTTTCCTCATAAACCATCCAGCTATTGGGCTACCCCCATAGGAAATCCTCATATTTTCACCAACTTAGCGATTTCGTTACCTTCGGAACACCGCGCCAGGTGGTGTTCCAGTTGCCGCCACAGCGACGCTTCACAGCTGACATGGAGCCTGCGAGATTTGAAGGGGATACCCGGCCGGGTAAACATACAGAAAACTATAGAAAACCACCATTTTTAATAGGAAAATCACCATTTTTAATGTGTAAATCACAATTTTGAATGGGTAAATTACATATACATGGGCAATGTTCAATAGCTATGTTAAATTACCGGAGAGTATTTGAAGGGATATACAAGCGACAAAAAAATGGGGACATGAAGAAGTATGGAGATTTCTGGGTGCGATTGAAAATCCAGCATGACCCCACATGGCAATTTTGATAGCGCAAAAAATGATAAAGGAAGGATTTTGGGATTTACCTCTCTAGTCATCTAACATAGCCATGGAACATCATTTTGAACAGGTCCTACAGGTCAATCATCCAACTACATGGGCCAGTTCCATAGCTATGTGCCATATCAAATCGCCAGGGGGTATGACCGTTATGAGTTGTGATCGTGAAGAAACCAAACATAGGGAAACCATGGGAATCTGATTCGACATGATTCGCCAACTCATCAAAAAATGATTTGTCTGGGTTTACTCGACGAAACAGATGTGGACATCACCCAAGATATCCCAAGATCTACAATATGAGTCAACTTTGAGGGGTGGGGGAAGACATTGCCGCGTAGACATAACGTAGCTGGTGGAAACGCATTCACCTTGCCCTTTGCCCACCGTCTATACGTTGGTTCCATTCCTACACATTTTGGCATCATATATATATGTATATATATATATATATATATATTTTTGTGTGATCCCCCACCCCTTAAAATGTATATCGAGGGAAGGCTGGGATTTGTTCATACATGTTCACCCCCTCCCTCTGAAACAGTTTTCTGTAAAAACAAAAGATTACCTAAAGAAGTGTGGATCATCCCAATACATTTTCAGTATTTGGTTTCAAAAGTTTGTTTTAAGATAGGTGGGGAGGGTTTTCATACATTGATTTTGCCAGGCCATAGATCTTTGATGCTGATGGGGTTTTCCTGGGGAATTTTGCAAAATGGCACGATACTTTTGAGGCCCCTCCCCCTGAAATTTGAATTTGCCAAAACATAGAGCTCCACCTACCTCCAGGGCTTAATAAATTAATTAGTTCTCAATTTTGGAGGGGGGAATATGGGAGGGGTGCATTTTAAAACAATTTCAAAGGAGGGTCAGAACAGATGAGAAGTTTGCTACGTTTCTTCATTTTTCCATGTTAGCTCAAGCATGTTCAAGTACTGTTTGTTGTTTCCAAGTACTGTATTTCCATCGATCCTTTGCATCTTTTCTTCGAAGTTCAACGCGACACAAACCCAACCTCAAAGCATCGCGGAAAAAAGTACACATACCGACGGAGTGGAGCAGAAGACAGCCCCTGGATGTACCATGATGTATCCCAACATCCTTTTTTTTTGATGTTTTGTTTGTAACAACATCGTCCCCCCTTATATTTGAATTGATACATTTTATGTTGTCTCATGTGATTCAGGTTACCTCAGTAAATGAACATAGTCCCCGCTATGATAGCTCATAGGAGCAGCTTACCCCCCTAAAGGCATACATTTTTGCAGTTTGCCAAATATTTATTTTGTGCTGCTGCAGAGCAGGTCCCCCACCCATGTGTCATTTAATCAAAAATCATGCTCTACAAACCTTATTGCCACCTTTGTTCAGCGCAAACCTTGACCACCTGCTCCCCCCTACTGTTCATGCATTTGATATGATATAAATGTATGCAGTGGGGGAGGGGGGTGTATGTAGACGCAAGGTAGGGGGATTGTGTGCATTTGTCTAGCAATGAGGTATCCCACAAATAAATGTTTTGTTTTTTTGTTTAATGGAAAAACAATGATTGACAATTTAATTTTGGGTATCCTAGTTTTAGACAAACCCATATATGCTGGTCAATATCATTCAATATCATTCAATATCATTCAATATAATTCAATATCCCTAAGGATGGTCCTTGAAAGTGACATTCATGCACCTTTTCTTGGGGTCACTGAACCGGACTTGACTCAGAACCTGAAATTGTACCTGACTGACCCAAAACACTATGAACTGCTAGGTAATCGGGTTCGAAGTCTCCAAAAAATTCAAAATGATCGACAATTCGTCACAATTCGTTGACAATCATGTGGGGGTTTCCTGAAATGGCCGTACCCCTAAATCATCCATTTTAACAGGATTTTCTATCATCCACCATCCAAGCTATTGGGGTACCCCATTTTAGGAAACCTCCATGTTTCCAAATTACGATGACCAAACGTGGAAAGTTTTTGGGGAATCCCGAGCACCTGCGTTGCTTGCCCGGCACCCGGCACCAGCGGAGGAGTATGTGGTGACGATGCCTGCCGGCCTCCTCCGGGATTTCTTCGGCAACGAGGCACCAAATGTTTGGTTTGCAAACATGGTTAATTAACCATCAAAACAGGGAGTTGATGGTCGTGTGTCTTGGGATATCTTGGGATATAAATACATAAACAACAGTGAGATTTGGTAGTGTCTGAAAATGGGGTATACCCCTTTAATGGGAAAACAAAACGATGGACATCCGTCCTGGCTTTGGGCGTCGATTTTCGGAGAAACCCTTTATAAAAAACCCGTTCGATAACTATACTTTTAAAAGAGGAAACTATTTGTTGTTTAAAGCTTGGTTTTTTTTTCGGAAATTTGAATTTGACGGAATTCTAATAGCAAAGATCGTGAATTTCACAGAGAAAATCTGAGGAGATAGAATCTATAAACATCTATGAAAATACATGTATACATCGTTGATTTCAGCGGGAAATGGGATTGCGTCAGTCCAGGAAGCCGCAGGCTGCACAGACTGACTGATCTATTGTTACCTGCGGATTTGTTAATTCAAACTTCGTAGTGATGCTTTGCCTGCTGGGGATGAACATGCTGATTCACAGACGAACCGAACACTGACTTTTCCCTGGCTTCCCTATTCTAAAAGGGATCCAAGAGTTTTTTTCTTGAGGAGCCATGTGGAGGTTTCCCTAAAATAGAGGTACCTCTGTTCATCATCCATTCAAATAGGATTTTCCATGATAAACCATCCATATGTGGCACCCCCTTGACTATGGAAACCCCTAGATCTACCTAGCTTAAATATATATATATATATACATATACATATATATATATATATATAAATTCATATTTAAATATATAAAACACATATATATATATATAAATATATATATATGGGAAACCCCATATTCTTGGGTACCCCCATTGGAAAGCACCATCTGTGAAACATGATTCTGTCGGCAGGTCTTGGAGCAGATCTGTGGTCGCTTCAAAACCTTGTCAGGGTTGGCGCTTAAGGGACATCGGAGGACATCGGCGGACATCGCCTGGCAAAATTTGGGTTAACCCGAAATTTGGGGATTCGTCGGATTATGGATTTCCCCGTTGAAGTGGCAAATTGGTATCAATTTATGAAATACGAATGGCTTGTATAATAGATTATCAATGATTATCTATCAATGATTATCATATGGTTTCCTAAAGTGGTGGTACACCTAAGTTATCTAAGTCGGACCATGTTCGGATTGACAGCTATGGTAACTTGTGGTCCCCCCCAATACTTAGGAAAACTTCCATTTTAAGTCAGTTACCACCCGAATGGAATGACAGCACCATTTATAGCAGACACAAGAATTATTATGTTTGAAAGTTATAACCAAAGAAATAACAATTTATAACCATTGATGGTATTTTGGGTCATAACTGGCCATAACTTCGCAATTTGCAATGGATCTTCTTTGAAAGCCATGGATGTCGACAACCAGGTTTATCACTACCAGCAACTACTCGGGCGCGGGCATGTCCGGTGCTTAACGGTGGCAGGTCTGCGGGTCAGAACCAATCTGTTCCACGTCTGGTCATTTTGTGCAAAGCCATTGTGCCAAATCGCTAAGTATAATACAAATATATATATATATGTTTTAATATATATATTTAATATATATTTATATATTTATATTGTATTTATATTATAGTATATATATATATTATTTTTATATTTGTTTTCATATTTATTTAAATATATTATTTTTTAACATATATTTATTCTTTATTATTATTATATATATATATATTATTTTACATATACTTTTGTTTTAAACACACACACATTTTTTAATATATATTTATATTATGTTTCAAAATATATATATATATAGAGATTTATTTTTTCTATATAATTTATATTTTATTATAGTATTTTTTAATCAAATATAGTTTATTAAAATATATGTATTTTAATACATACACACACACATATATATATATATATATATATCATGTATTGAAAATTCAACTTGCTTTTTGCTTTCGCCATCTGATTTTGTTGAGTTCGCCAGTTTCCTCGGTCAATCCTCGGTCAATCCGCAGGTGTTTTTGTTCCAAATCGCCTCGAGCCATGGCGTCGCGCTGGCTCGAAACCAGTTCGGCCTCCACAGCTTTGGGCAGCCCAAGCTCTTGGCCGGACCCGGACAGCGACAGTGACGACAGCGGGAAACGATCCTGGTCAGGCTCCGAGACTAGTTCCCTCAGCAGATGGGTTCTGAACCGTGGTGATCGTGAAATATTTTTTTTGACCATGGAAAGCTCGGGTGTTGTTTGGTATTTGGGACTAGAGCTGAAGGATCAGAAGGTTGAATGATGTTAATGATGTTGTTTTTGTTTGACTGTCACTTTTGAAAAAGAAACAAGAATTTGGGTTTTAATGGTGGGTTGGCAAGGCTTATGGATTTTTCCAAGAAGACAGGGAAAATTGGTTGATGGTTTGGTAGTTGATGGGTGGTATAATCCATGGCTGCGACATCTTGGAACTTGCTTATGACATCACCAGGAAAAAGAATAAACACACAGGCTATGTACAAGGCGGAGCACCCAAACCAAAATCAGTTGGTATATATCTACAACAACTACAGTAGATGGACAACATATTCAGACCCTGCAACACGCACTATGTTGAACCCACGCACCCCCAAATCTCAATGTTTCAGCGCGCGTGTTGCCGAAAGTGATGTGAGGGGTTTGATTGTTTTCGTCCAATGGGGCTAATTCACTTCAGGTTACACTAACATTGAACTTTGGGGGCGAGGGGGTTGTACCGGATAGAAGCGGTTTGAATATTTCGCCCATCTACGGTTCCAAACTGCAAAAAACAATGTGTTTTCACTGGTAAATGCTGCATGCGTCTCTCGTCCCATTGTTTCCTATTCCCTAATTCACAACTTATTCCAAAATGCGCAAAACATTGTGTTTTCACAGGTGGAAGTTGCATGTCTCTCTCGTCCCATTTTTTCCTATTCCCTAATTCACGACTAATTCGTTTGACTTGGCCTTGCCAAAGAATTTTGCAACTTGAACAGCATGAGACAGCTCCTAATTAAAAACGGACTACTTTTCTTTAAAAAAGATGCAGCCAGTCACAAATGCCATAATCCATTGGCAGGGCCACGTCAAACGAATTAGTCGTGAATTAGGGAATGGGACAAAATGGGACGAGAGAGACATGCAACGTCCACCTGTGAAAACACAATGTTTTGCGCATTTTGGAATAAGTTGTGAATTAGGGAATAGGAAACAATGGGACGAGAGATGCATGCAGCATTTACCAGTGAAAACACAATGTTTTTTGCAGTTTGGAATAAGTTGCGAATTACGGAAAAGAAAACAATGGGACGGGAAGCACAATGGTTGCACTAACCTGTGAAAACACAATGTTTTGTGCACTTTGGAAGAAGTTGCGAATTTGGGAATAGAGAAAAAATGGGACGGGAGACAGACAGGAGGCATTTACTTGTGAAAAGCCAATGTTTTGCGCAGTTTGGAATAAGATCAGCAGCATGCAGAGTGATGTTTCCACAACAGAGTTTGGAGACCAAAAGATGTGAAAACATCAGAGAGCGAGACAGTAGATGGACAACATATTCAGACCCTGCAACACGCACTATGTTGAACCCACGCACCCCCAAATCTCAATGTTTCAGCGCGCGTGTTACCAAAAGTGTTGTCAGGGGTTTGATTGTTTTCGTCCAATGGGGCTAATGCACTTCAAGTTACATTAACATTGAACTTTGGGGGCGAGGGGGTTGTACCGGATAGAAGGGGTTTGAATATAATTTCGTCCATCTACGGTACCAACTGGGGTGTACGGTCCAAAACATTGTGTTTTCACAGGTTAGTGCAACCTTTGTGCTTCCCGTCCCATTGTTTTCTATTCCCTAATTCACAACTTATTCCAAACTGCAAAAAGCATTGTGTTTTCACTGGTAAATGCTGCATGCGTCTCTCGTCCCATTGTTTCCTATTCCCTAATTCACAACTTATTCCAAAATGCGCAAAACATTGTGTTTTCACAGGTGGACGTTGCATGTCTCTCTCGTCCCATTTTGTCCTATTCCCTAATCCACGACAAATTCGTTTGCTGCTTTTTGTTATTTGGGGGCGAAACCCACAAATGGTAGCTTTATTTTTAAATTGGTTTCTAAAGGGGATCAGTTACAAGTCAAATTGGCCAACCTGAAATTTTCCAAACTGGGAGATGGACCCTAGTTTTTAATATTTGGGGTACGTTTAGTAATAGGGGGAAAGGATTACCCGGATAGAAGGGGTTTGAATATTTCGTCCATCTACGGTAGTTACGCTTTAAGATGATATATGATATATCTATTAATTAGATGGGGCTATACACTATGTTTTAATTATTGGGGCTACGGGACTCACTTTGGCATTGATGTGGTCGCCACCACAGTTGGGTGGGCACTTTTTCACCAACAGGCATGTGGAAGGTCCTAACACAACCGGTCGAACCGAATGGTGCACAGAAAGACTGTACGGGGTCATGCCTGACCACTTACACACATGGGGTCATGTTTCATACTTACGGGTATCGGGAATTCATCATTTGAATTTAGATCAGATCAGAGTCGCCAAAAATTGGTCTTTTGCATGCATGATTTACATGGCTTGGTAATTAGTCGACTACTTAGGTGTGCCTTTGAAGTTGTGGCAGTTATAACGTGAGTTACAACATATATTATAAGCTCTATAACATAGCGCTATAGGTTATAACATATGTTATGGCAGTTATAAGTTGAACTTAGTAACTTGATGTTACTAACTTAGTTATACTTATTTTTTGTAACTTCACTTTTTTCTAAAAGACTTGAAGTCATAACTTCTGTTTGGCTCTTTTTTGTCCCACTTGTTGCTACCTGTCAATTTCTTGTAAGATTGGAGCGGGTCTTCCGCTAAAAAGTGGTTGAGGACTGTTGCGTTTTTCTTTGGAGCGGGCCAACCGCTGCATTTGAATTGGAGCGGGTCCTCCGCTAAACTTCGTTTGTTTTTTTCACATGTCCGGTGATGTTAACATCAGAAGCATTTGAATGTTCTCTGTTTTTCATGTCAAACCTACACATGTAACAGGGGATCACCGTATACCAGCGTATACTTTCCGTATGCCGGAAAGACAGGAACACCGTATACCAGCGTATACCGCGCGTATACCGAACCAGAGAGAGCCCGTATACCAAGCTGTATGTAAAGAAGTCAACACGTATACCAAAAAGGACAGCCCCGTATACCAACCGTATACCAAAAGGAAAAATTCCCGTATACCAAGCGTATACGGAGCACAGGTGATCGCCAGGAGCGGCCATATACCAATCGTATACCAACTTGTGGTCCATCATCATCTTTGTCATTCTGCACTTTTTGCAGGATTTGGCAACGGCTCAAAACAAAATGTTTTTCAGAAGCCATGGTTTACAAAGCCATTTGGTATGAGGCTCCAAATGATTTGCCTTTGATCTTCGAACATGTTCTTTTGGAGCGCATGATCCGCTTTTAATCAAGTTTGCAGACTGTTTTTTTTTTAAGAGTGAAAATTACAAAAAACGTAACTTCAAAATAAGTTCAAAAAGTATACCTTTCATAACTTGCATAACTTACTTATAACTTACGTTATAACTGCCACAACTTCAAAGGCACACATACGTAGTCGATCCATGGTAATCCTTGTTGAAAACCCCAGTACCGTCACACTATATGGTATAATTCCCATTTCTTTGGGATTGTTTTTCTGTCGAGTGTTTGGTCGCTTTCACTGGCTGAACGAATCTTTGGGCAGAACTTATCATAATATAGTTGGGGTATGACTTCAAAATCGGATCTGGCTACTGCTGCTCCAATCTTGGAGGATGGGGCGCCAAAGCATTTTTGGACTTGTCATAGGTGTGGAAGTCAGCTGCGGGACGGGCTGATGGTTATAGCCTGCAAATCTAAAGATGCCTCCCTTTATCTGTGCCGGATCAGAAAGCCCCAGCCATATCCAATATATACTTGGGTTTTAGTTTTATATTGGCTCGGAACTTGTTAACAACGTCCCCCAACAAGACCTTCTGTTTGATTGCTTGGGTCTTGGAAAATTTCCTGATTTGCCAAGCAAACCAGGACACGCGTATCGTTGTGCACCCTGGACCCTTAAAAATAGCAGGTTTATATGGGTTTATTTATAATAATATATCTATCTATCTATCTATCTATCTATCTATCTATATATATATATATATATTGCATGGCCCAAAAATCACTGCTCATGGCATTTCATGGTGGTTGAAAGCCCATTAGCTACCCAAAAAGAAAGTCCCTGTTGGGCTTTCTTCAACAGCCATCCGAAAGTCAGCTTTGATGACTAAAAGCCCATACAGAATCATACATAGGGCCCCCATCATAGCTAAGTTGGTTTACAGCTACAATGTTTATTATATAGGGACGTTTATTGGGGATGTTCACTTCCATCTGAAACGGTCGCCGGAGCACTTTCCCCACGTATAGTGGTAACCGGGAAGCGTTGGGATATATATACATTTTTTTTTTTAATACACACACATCCAACTTACAACTAGGGCCCCACTATGTATGAATCAACCCTCAAAAAAATCGTCCAGAACTCAGTGGCCAAGGACTCTGAACGACAGCGTCCGCGCGAATGATCCAGATCTGCAGCCTACAGAGGCTTTAATTGACGTGGAGGACGTGAGAAAGAGGCTAAACTCTCCCTGTAGCAGGTATGTTTTGGAGCGATGTTTCATGTAGAAACATGCATCTTGACCTGTAAAGCGATATATGAACTCCCAAAAACGATAACATGGGAATAAGCTCATGTGTGAACGCATGCTGGGAAGTAAGGGGGTGGTGTTCATGACATGATGGTGGATGCCTGTTCTAGTAGCATCTGGGCTCTCAGTTGTGGGGTATACGTCACGCCCAGCTCACAAAATGGAAAATGTGCAAGATTATGCTGACGCTCTTGATCCTGGCAAATTTCTCTATTTCTGATCATTGCAAGCGGTTTCGCATCCAATAACATATTGTTATGGTAACTACTTGGGTTTGGATGCTCTTTTTGCCCCGCCATCGCTCAAGCCCTCTGTATGAGCGTTTTGTATTTTCGTTCTTTCATGCAAGCACAGTGACGATGACAACAGATCTCCTTTCGAACTTTGCTTGGTCCATGCAATTTTCACGGAAATGATAACGAAACGATACGCATTTCTTGACCACATGTCCTTCGCGGATGGATGGCCCAGATGTGAAGAGATTCTTGCGATGATCCTTTGCCTTTCAATCTTATCACTTTCTTATTGATCTATTCGCTGCTCTGCATATTCTCTTGCAGCGCTCATTGCGTTAGTCAATCTCGGTACATCTCGGGCACACAGATCATAAAACTGCGGCTGCAGTTCTGGGACTGGTGGCAGCTGTCCACTGCATGGGCCCGTGATCAGTCTGTATTTTTGCTGATCTCATTGACCTGGCCGGGTTGCACACGTGGGCCAATTTCGTGGACAGCTGCCACCAGTCAGAGAGCTGCGGTTTGACGATCTTAATGCTCAGGATGAGGAAAGCTTAGCCACGGCATTGGACCGTTTGACTTAGCTACGCAGGCGCCGGCCAGTGAAAGACCTGCATGGAGCATGTCGCTGTGAGAGCTCATCCAGACTTCTTCCATTTCAAAGCTTGTGAGTTTGAGCTTGGGAAAGGACGGTGCTACTGTGACTTGCAGTTGCATTGGCAGGTACCATACCATACCATACAGTTGGAGCGCTGCAAACGAAAGCGCGAGGCAGTCAAAGACGCTGTGCAGATGCTGAAGTGGAGGTGTTAACAAGTATTCCGGCATTCGTTTTGCAAGGGGAACGAGATGATGCTAACAGGATATATTGTAAAACAATCTATATTAGTGAACTCCAAAAAAAAAATAACATTGGCCAAACATCGCATTTTTCAAGTGAAGTTTTGCCGATCGCTCACGTGGCCCCGAAGGACCCTGGGGCACGCGATCCAGATGTACGCGGTGCAGCCATTGACAGAGTCAACAGGTTTGCCGTCCCGGAGAGCATTGGCACGCATTATCCAAATCTGCCGTTTGGTCATTCCGTTTTCAACAAGGACTTGGTCCCGAAGGATGTCATAGATAGGGGCACGGCCACGTCTGCCTATCTGAATCATATGAAACGAGAGAGTGTAAGCCGTGCGTGACCTTGGCCTTGGAGATTGGGGGTGGGTTGTTTTTTTCTCAAGGTTTTTTGGGATTTGAAAAAGGATAGATGCGGGTATCACATGACCCAAATATATTTTGGTTTCACTTGTATAACTTCAAAACCACGAGTAAATAAAACCAACATTTTTTTAGGTTGATAATTTCATAGCACCCCCCTTTCGGGTAAGGCATGGTGCATGGTTGCGGTCACATCCCAGTCAGAAATTTGTTTCCCATGTTTTTTGAACCCCCCCGTTGAAACAACAATAGGCAATGATGGTTGCCATAGTATACCCAAACCATGAGTCTTTCTTTCATCCAATCATCCACAGATTGTTCTTTTGTATTAGTATTATTTAACATTGTTTGATTCAATCCAATCAGGGGCCGAGGGACTCTACTTCTTTTAAAGATGGTGACTTACATTGTTTTGGGTTCAGGGAACCCCTTAATGATGATCACCCGTCACCTGGCCTACAGAAACTTCCTTGGTTTTGACGATTCTCAGCAGGTTGCTGGTTTGAGAGGTTGAGTGCGAGCAAGAGAGAGAGAGAGAGAGAGTCTTTCACGTGAAAATGCCAAGTTACTTGAGAACCAGTTCTTAGGGTAGTTTGTTCCGTTTGCCGCGAAGTATTCTTAATTGTGGATGTATGAGAAATGATAAACATATATACTGATTTTCTGCATATCAAAATGCAAAATATTTATATAATTTATAATATATATATATACATTATATATGTGCACATTCCCAATTCTAGGTCTACACGTTATCATAGAATCCTAGCTAGACGCGTTGTCATAGGTTTCAAGAAACGTTGTTTGGCTGGGTTGAGACCATACACAGACGGTACTAAGACTACTAATTTGAGATATTTTCGCTCCAGGCACTTAACGAGGAAAATAAGTATCTGATAAGTTGCTATTATCCTTCTAAGACATTGTTTATTTGAACTTACTACATGATACTGAAGATATAATCAAATATAGTTGAATATTATTCAAATTCTAAAATATCTGAAACTATCTGAAAATATTTGGAAATAAGTTCAATGCATTTTTCAAGTATTTTTCCGATTGGGATCCTAGATCGTAATGCAATGATATGGTGGCTTTTTGGTTCACACAAGGGGGCGAGCACAAGGTGCTCAAAACTTACAGGATCCAATCGATGAGAGAGGAAAATGATCGCTGGCAAAGAACAGTTGTAAAAAAGGATAGTTCCTGCAAAGGATAGTTCCTGCAAAGGATAGTTCCTGCAAAGGATAGTTCAAGAACAGGATAGTTCAAGAACAGGATAGTTCAAGAACAGGATAGTTCCTGCAAAGGGTAATTTCTGCAAAGAATAGCTTAGGTTCAAGATAGTTCCTCAAGAGGAATCTTTGTTGTTTTTCTGCATTTCAGATTTCTTTGGAAGATGCCATTACTTGAAACAATTTGGTTTCTTAATTGTTTTCTTTTTTGCTTGTTTATTTGAATTTCCAATTTTTCTGAATTTTCTCTATGTTCTATCTGTAACTGTATTTTCTGATTTTTCTGAATTTTCTTGGTTTTCTGAATTTTCTGATTTTCCAGTGCTTTCTGAATTTTCTGAAATTTCTGTGTTTTCTGAACTTTCTGTGTTTTCTCAATTTTCTGAATTTTCTGTGTTTTCTGAATTTTTCTGAATTTTCTGATTTTTCTGAATGTTCTGAATTTTCTGAATTTTATGATTGTGTTTTTTTTTTTTGGAGTTTTCAGAATTTTCTGAATTTCCTGGGTTCTCTGAATTTTATGAATTTTCTTTCTTTTCTGGCTTTTTCTGAATTGCTTGTCTTTAATTAAAATTAGAATTTTGAATTTTCTGGGTTTTCTGAATTTTCTGAAATTTCTGTGTTTTCTGAATTTTCTGTGTTTTCTTAATTTTCTGGGTTTTCTGAATGTTCTGAATTTTCTGAATTTTTTGATTGTGTTATGTTTTTATGAATTTTCTGGGTTTTCTGAATTTTCTGGTTTTTTGAATTTTCTGCGTTTTCTGCATTTTTCTGAATTGTTTTCCTTTTAATTTAAAATAGAATTATGAATTTTCAGAATTTTCTGGGTTTCTGAAAATTCTGGATTGTTTTCCTTTTAATTTACCCTAAAAGTCCTAAGGCCGTACTTTCTGAGACCTTGCCGAAAGTGGCACAAAAAAGGATCATCGCCATCGCCGAGAAACCATAGCAATGCCGAGGTTCTACGGCCGAGGGTTTATAGCAATGTTGTTGGATTCCACGGCCGAGGGTTTATAGCAATGTCATGGGTTCTACGGCCGAGGGTTTTTAG
This sequence comes from Cladocopium goreaui, assembly GCA_947184155.2. Lineage (NCBI taxonomy): Eukaryota > Dinophyceae > Suessiales > Symbiodiniaceae > Cladocopium > Cladocopium goreaui. Next base: position 570,615 of record CAMXCT020001224.1, read on the forward strand.
CAATGTTCACTCGCGATTCACTCACGATTCACTCATGATTTCTCACGATTTTAGAGCCGCTATATGTACCTTTTAGGTCGTTTATGTACCTTTTAGGGCCTTATGGACGTACTTTTTGAGGTCCTACTCACGAAAACTCACGATTTCTCACGATTAAGGATATTATATAGCAACGTTCCTTTTTAGGTCTAGGACCTCAAAAGGTACATCAACAGGATGTTTATAGCAACGTTCCTTTCTAGGTCTAGGACCTCAAAAGGTACATCAACAGGATGTTAATAGCAATGTTCCTTTTTAGGTCTAAGACCTCAAAAGGTACATCATGAGGATTTTGCATGGGCGTACTTTTTTGACCCACTTTCTACGGATTTTCATAAGGACGTTCTTTTTGAGGTCCTGGAATTCCAGGGTTAAATGAAAATTTCGAGTTTTCAGAATTTTCTGAATTTCCTGGGTTCTCTGAATTTTATGAATTTTCTTTCTTTTCTGGCTTTTTCTGAATTGCTTGTCTTTAATTAAAATTAGAATTTTGAATTTTCTGGGTTTTCTGAATTTTCTTCGTTTTCTGATTTTTCTGAATTTTCTAGTTTTTCTTTGTTTTCTGAATTTTCTGGGTTTTCTGAATTTTGTGAATTTTCTGAATTTTCTGTGTTTTCTGAATTTTCTAGGTTTTCTGATTTTTCTGATTTTTTTTTGAACTTTCTGTCTTTAAGTTTTAAGTCCTTTTTAACCCATAACCATTCCATAGGTCTGGGTGAGACCCGTTGGCACCACTACAGCAGCTGTTCGTCCTATAGGCGAAAAAAAGACTATCGAAAAGGATCTTCTCGGTTGAGAGCCCATGTTTGTATTTGCCCACGGTGTTCCCTGTTCTGTATTTGAAATGGTATATTGTGAAATTTCTGCGCCAGCAATCTTTCATTGTTTCATACGTCCACGCCGCTCTAGGGCGACCCACCTTTCTGTGTTCAACTTGTTGTGGGTGATCTCTTGGTCTTCTGATTATATGCCCCAACACTTTTCTTCGCTTTTCCTGTAGAACATCACTTAATGGACGGATGATTTCCTCTGCACCTAGGCCCATTTCCAAATTAGCACGTCTGTAGACTTCATGGTTGGTATTTGTTCGGTCGATGTAGGTTTTGGACATTTTCATGATTTTTCTGAGACCTTTTAATTGGAAAGTATCTAGTTTACTTGCCGCGGCTTCTGTTGGTTGCAGTGCTTCCAGGCTGTACAAAGAGTTTGGAAACACAAACTGCGCCAAATACTTGAATTTTCCATTTGGTTGGCACCCGCGCTTGTGTCCAGAACAAGTCAAGTCTTTTCAGTATCGGCATTGTGCTCGAAATGCGTCGATTCATTTCAATCTTAGGGTTCACCCTTTTGTTGATCTGCGTTCCCAAATAGATAGTTTCGTCCACACTTTTCAACTTTTGCCCATCTGCGAACGTTATGTGATTGTTTCTGTTAAATATCTTTAAGAAGCATTACAGCTATAACACTATATATGTTTTGATCCAAAGCTATCATCTCTATAGCTATCATCTCTTCTTGACACGCTGCTTGAAAAAATCCAAAATTACTTTACTTCGAGTGATCCCCACCATGACATTTATCGATTTGTTACTGGCAAATCTTCTGGCATTCTATCTGACATATCTTCTGGCATTCAATCCGGCATTCTATCTGGCATATCTTCTGGCATATATTCTGGTATATCTTCTGGCATGTCTTTGGCATTCTATCTGGCATATCTTCTGGCATTCTATCTGACATATCTTCTGGCATTCAATCCGGCATTCTATCTGGGGCATATCTTCTGGCATATATTCTGGTATATCTTCTGGCATGTCTTCTGGCATTCTATCTGGCATATCTTGTGG
>CAMXCT020001224.1:575000-742500 GCA_947184155.2 Cladocopium goreaui
CACATATCTTGATTTCGTCCGTGAGGTACTCTATCCGAGCCGGGAAGGATGCAAAAAAGGCATTAATTGCCGTTATTGCCATTTCGAGCATCCAACGGTCGAGCTCAGTCACCGAATCCGCAAAAGCATGCGGGACAAGATCAAGTGTCGCTTGAGACTTGATGGTTTTTATAGTTTTGAGAGACCCAATCCCCTTGACCACTGAGGGACATAAAAAATATCTTATAATTGTTGCTATGACCGTATGTGGTGAGATGGCGGTGAAAATTGGGTAAGTTTGTTTGCTGATGCTTTTTTTCTGGCACCATGAAAACACGGTTTGAGATATGTTTTGAGACTTGGGAAAACGATGGATTAGTTCTAAAGTGGGGTGTGCCCCAGTTGAGGAATTTTCATAGGGAAAATTATAGGGTATCCAACTTGTATGTTTCCCAAAAGGTTCGGACAAATTTATGTTAATTTGTGGGGTGGATGGCTCAACCCCCACCCCCAACACGCAACACGCCAGGTAGACTCGCACCGCTCTGCGTTCAGGATGCTGATGTAGACCCTTGCCATGGATATTAGAGTTCTTCCAAGTTGATTGATTTTCCCACAAGGTGATGCCCCCCCAGTTGTGTTTGTTGCTAACCTCTATTAACTAGTTCGATGTATGTATGTATAGTAAACCCAACATATAGGAGTATATTTGCAGCAAGTTACATAAAATTAGCAATATTTCACAATTTTTCGAGGTGAAATCCATATTTTGCCGGTTCTTCCATTCGCCAAAACCCCGCCAAAAACTGCCGTGTTGCGGCTCAGGAGGCGATTCACGATGCTCTTCAGAATGAAGCGGCAAAGCATCCTTTGGCTTGGATTCGCATTCAGGTGGAGGGCAGGTGATTTCCATGGTGAGCTGTGGGATATTGATGGTTCATAGTTGTTCATGATTGGATAATACGGGATAATTGTATAATATGGGATATATGTGATCTAAAAATATATAGATATTTGTTTGCGGGGAAGAATATGGAATCACCTGGATTTGCTGACGCTTTTTGATTTTCCCAATGGAAAATCCACTACTTAAGGTTTTGCAGCCGATAGGGGGCCTTTGGAATTTGATTCTAGGGTCCTTGGTGATTTAGTTCTACCTCTGATTGTGTGATATATGTGTTCCATTATTTGTTTCTTAATCTATCTTATCTATCAAGGTAGGTGGCCTTGGTATATACTAATGAAAATGATCCCAAAGGAAAGATCGTCTTGGGTTAGTGTCCCTTGGATGTTTTTATATTGTTAATTCTTATCCGTCATTCGGCAATCATGCCAAGATGGGGATTGATAATTAGTGTCTCCATCCATTTACCCTTCTATTCGTGGAAGTGCCAGACAGAACAAACAATCACCATTCGATCGTAGTTCAGATAGGTTTTTCCCGAATGCGTAGCAAGGGTTCCCGTTCACTCTGGGGGTCTGGGGGCTGAGAGTGTGTTCGCTCGACGTCGCGTTTCTGTTCGCAACCGTTCGCAAAACCGTTCGTGCGATCCCCGTATGGCCGTGCCTATGGTAAGTTCTGCAGGAGGGGTCATTTTTGGAGGTTTCCAACGTTTCGTTGCTTCGTTTCGCGTGGTATAGGCGTGGCACTTTGTGACATTCAGACGTGTTTTGTAACGTGTCGAAAGTCGTTTTGTGAGGCAGGCGCAATACTTTTTGCGACGTTTTCCGAAGATGCGTGACAGTTTTCGTGGCAGGCGCAGCACTTTGGACGTGTCCATCGTCATTTTGCGTGGCAGGCGCAGCACTTTAGACGTGTCGTGTCACGTGCTTTTGCAAATCGCATTGGCATGGCTGCATCAAGTGGCGACATGGTGCAAATTCCGTGGCAGGCGTGGCATTTTGTGACATGTGCTGAAAATTGACGGAAGCTTCGCACGAAACATTGTGATTTTGAGGTTGCAAATTTTAGAAATTCCTACGAAAACTCGTAGGAAAACGTCGATTTTGAAGCTATACAAAGAGTGAAAATTGGAGGAAGTCTCGCACGAAATGCTCGTTTTGGTGCTCCCACGCGTCTCGTCTCGAGTCTCTGATTTTCCTGTGGCTTCGCCGCCGTGTCTATGGGGGAAGCCGCAAAACCTCTCCTTTTCGAAGGTTTCCAAGCAGGTTGTCATGTCGTTTTGCGTGGCAGGCGTAGCACTTTGTGACATTCCAAGCTGTTTGATAACGTGTCGAAAATGTCAAAATTGGAGGAAGTCTCGCACGAAATGCTCGTTTTCATGCCCCCACGTGTCTCTTGTCGAGTCTCTGGGTTTCCCGTGGCTTCGCCGTGTCTATGAGGGAAGCCGCAAAATCTACCTTTTTCATTCTTTTTCGAAGGTTTCCGATGCAGGTTGTCGTGTCGTTTTGCGTGGCAGGCGTGGCACTTTGTGACATTCCAACCTGTTTGATTACCTTTCGAAAATGTCAAAATTGGAGGAAGTCTCGCACGAAATGCTGATTTTTCTGCGCCCACACGTGTCTCGTCTCGAGTCTCTGGTTTTCCTGTGGCGTTGCCGTGTCTATGGGGGAAGCTCCGCACTCCACACTCTACACTACACTCCACACTCCACACTTTACACTGTACACTCCTCACTCCACACTCCACACTTTACAAATCAGGTTTGATCAGCTGTTGAATTGGGAGGATAGCGTTTTTGTAGTAAATCTTCACGATTTTGGGAGGGTACTCCCGCATTAATGAGCCAGGGTTTATTAATCTTGGATGCAACTTAATTTTCTTTGAGCCAACGTCAAAGCGTATTTCAGGTTGGTGGTTTATTGTGATTAAGAGAGATACGCATTCATACAACTAGATTTTAGAATCTTTACATCAGTACATACATGTCTGCAAGAGACAGACAGGCCGACATGCAAATGATCCATCTAGCTACCTACATCCTACATCCATCCATCCATCCATCCATCCATCCATCCATCCATCCATCCATCCATCCATAGACACATAGAACAAATAGAACACATAGAACACATAGATACATAGATACATAGAGACATAGACGCATAGATGCATAGATGCATAGATACATCGATACATAGATACATAGAAACATAGAAACATAGATACCATACCATATCATACCATCCATACCGTCCATGCCATCCATACCATACCATACATACCATATATACCATACATGCCATACATGCCATGCATACCATACATACCATACATGCCATACATGCCATGCATACCATACATACCATACATAGCATTCACACCATACATTCCATTCACGCCATGCATACCACACACACACCAAACATACAACACATACAAGACACACAAGACATACAATACATACATACATACATAAATACATACATACATACATACATACATACATTAACACATTACATACATACATGCATACATACATACATACATACATACATAGCATTACATAGCATTACATAGCATTACATAGCATTACATACCATTACATACCATTACATACCATTACATACCATTACATACCATTACATATCATTACATACCATTACATACCATTACATACCATTACATACCACTACATTACATTACATTTCATTTCTTCTCATTTCATTACATACAAACATTACATACATACATACATACAGTACAGTACAGTACAGTACAGTACAGTACAGTACAGTACAGTACAGTACAGTACAGTACAGTACAGTACAGTACATACATTGCATACATTGCATACATTACATACATTGCATACATTACATACATACTTTACATACATTACTTCAATTGCAATAGGTTATGTTACGTTACATCACATTGCATTACATTACCTGACATTACACTACATACACGTATACATGCATACATGCATACATGCATACATGCTTGCATGCTTGCATGCATGCATACAAACAAACATACATACATACCTACCTACCGACCTACTTACGTACGTACGTACATACATAGAGACAGACATACTTCGGATCATAGGTATGTTTACTGTAGATCATAGGTATGTTTATACATACAGTCGTGCATGCATAGATACACAGGCAACTAAATACATGGTTAAATACATAGATACATACATGTTTAGTTTCGTAGATATGTCGATATGTGGTTGCCAAAGGTTGCATGCTCGCACACATACACAAAGACATAGATAGAGAGAGAGGGAGAGAGAGAGATCGATAGATAGTAGATAGATATAGATATAGATATGGAAATAGAGAAAGAGACAGAGAGAGAGAGAGAGAGATAGGTAGATAGATTGACAGATAGATAGATATGGACAGGTAGATAGGTGGATAGATAGGTAGAAAGGTAGATAAGCAAGATTGATCGATAAATAGATAGTTAGATTTAAGCATAGACGCTAGCTAGATGATGCTAGATGATGCTAGATGATGCTAGATGATGCTAGATGATGCTAGAGATTCAGATAGCTAGATGACGCCAGATATCCATACATAGACATTTAAATATAGATTGATATATCAATAGATTTGGATATCGATAGAACAATAGATTGAAAACTAGTTTATATTAGTTTAGATTCGATTAGATAGATAGATAGATAGATATATAAAATAGATATAAGTAGTTGATGGATGGGTGGGCGGATGGGTGGGTGAACTTATTTATATATGCATAGGTCGATCGATCGATAGATATAAAGACACCTCCATAGATAGATATAGGTAAATAAATGTAGATTTGTCTAGATACCTGTCGATCGATTTGTATATATATACACACAGATACAGATACATATAGGTAGATTCAGAGTGGTTCAGATTGAAATAGATTGAGATAGATTGATCTAGACTGATATAGAAGGTCAGATAGACAGATGGGTGGATATAAAATCTGCATGCCTACATTACATTCCTACATTGCAAACTATCCGCTTAGCTTACCTGCATATCTACCTATCTACCTACCTACCTATCCACCCACGGACCTACCTGCATTGGTGTGCAATTACACAAGGTGTGCGTATAAATATACGTGCACGTACGCATATGGGAGTCATTATGGACGCGCGTTTTTGCTGCAGTGGCGAAAGGGCACCAAAGGGCGGCGACAGGTTCGTGAAAGGTCTAAATACATCTATATGACTAGATGTATGTGATATAGTTTTCATGCTTGGCAATTAACATTCATACAACCACTGAACAAGAATTTTGGTATTTTTTCAGATAGGAACGGGTTTTAGTATTGGAACTGAAACACCCGCCACTCCTCTCATGAAACATGAGTTTCAAAAAACATGTTTGTAGGCGAGAAATCCGCGAAAGGTTCGCAGAAGGTTCGCAAAAGGTTGGCGAAAGGCGAGTCTACCAGGTCTCCACCTTGGCCAAAAACTGGTCTAGTTTGTCTTGCAATGTTGCCGCTGCAAAACCCTTCAAACTCTTTTCAACTTGTGTTTCCGTTGTCGGGCAATCTGTAAGACAAACTTCCTCGTTAGAATTAAAAGTGATGTTTCCAACGCAATCCTCATGTAAACCTTCAGTACGAAATGTGCACACGCAAACATGATAACAGTTCCCTGTCCCGATTTTGCTGGGCTGCTTAAGGGCGCGAAAGGTTCGCGAAAGGGCGGCAAAAGGCAGTTTTGAGGGACCATGATTTTGAACAACCCCATATAATTACACTTATTACACACACAATATACAAAGTATTTGGGTGCGTGTCCATTTGTATGTATGCATATATGTACGTATGTATGCATATATATATATATAATTATACCTGGATCCTCCGCAGGCTGAAAATCCAGCCCGAATGATTTCAGACCGAAATTTCAGTCCAAATCCTGTAAGCTTCAAATTTCCGCCCGAATGGATTTTGGCTATTTTGGCCATATTCGGGGGATAGAAGGTTTAGAGTGGATTGAAAATCAATCGTTGGACTGTCATAGAGATAGCAGAATATTTTCAAATTAGGTGGATCACAAATGGGAAACAATGATGTTCCAGGCTATGTGGAATTAGTGTTTCTTTTTTTGTTTTCTCGCCCGAATGGTGCCTGTTTTTTCCCGAATGATGCCAATTTTCGCCCGAAGCAAAATCAGCAAAATTGCAAAAATACATGTTACAAGCCGTCAACCAAATTTTCTAGCACAGATTACTAGCTGGCTGAGGTAGAAAGCAAAGGACGGTACCAGTAGAGAAGATTATCATAGATTTTGATACACTGTTTGTTCAATGGAGATTTTTGCCCGAATTGTTTTTTCAGCCTGCAGGCTGAAATATCAGCGCGAACACTGAACAGGCTGACTTTTGATCGCAGGCTGAAATTTCAGCCCGTAGGAAGGTCTAGGTATATATATATATATGTATATATATATATGTATATATATATGTATATATATATATGTATATATATGTATATATATATGTATATGTATATGTATATGTATATGTATATATCGGGAGCACGTGTTTGGTCGCCCCAATGCTTTTGCTGATTAGAATGCGCTCAGTGTGTATACAGTTGAACACGAACGTTATTAGGGGGCTTGTGAAAGGTGCACAACTGCTGGGAAACGTGGGCAACATCTCTGACACGCGCACGACATCTCTGAAACATGCACAACATCTCTGACACGTGCTCAACATCTCTGAAACGTGCACAACATCATTGAAACGTGCACAACATCTTTGAAACGTGCACATATAGAATACTTGAAAACACCGGTCGGGGCGGTGAAACACGTTATACCCATATATATATATATATACATTTGCAGTATGCACATGTATTAATTCACGCGTTCAGGCATGCATCCACACATCATACCATTTGATCACATGCATACAATGACTGAAATACAGTCACAGACACAAGACTTGCATCATATTGGATTGCAGTGGATGCGATGACATGAAATTTTGTTACTTGGCATGACAAGCATCCATGCATGAATGCATACATCCAATCACACAAATACACATACTGCGTGTATACATATGTTTATAGCTTTTGTTTTTTGCAAACGCTGATATACATACGTTTTACCGTAAATTATTTTTATGTGTATATATATATATATGTATACAGTATACACATACCAACATGCACACAAAAATCACATATATTATATTATATATATGTGCCTTCATACATAGAGTTCATGTCTTCTCACTGTCAGGGTTTTAATGTGTTGTTCAACTCTTGGCCAGGCCTATCTGCGAGTTCGTCATCAAGGAGGGAGTTCTTACACGGGGCCCTCCCAAGATGGTTTCACTGCAGATCCAGGGCAATCGCAGCAGTATCAGCTGCAGTACCAGTGATCAATTCATTGGGCATCTTGCAAAAACTCAGAAGCCTTGAGCCGAGCCTTTTCTCGGCTTGTGAGCCTGTGAGAGATCAGACGCCTGCCTCCTGCACGAAGATTCAGAAGCCTATGAGCCGAGCCTTTTCTCGGCCTGTGAGCCTGTGAGAGATCAGAAGCCTGTGAGCGTACATCAAACATGAGATTTAGCTTCATTTTAATCTTTCAACATTCTTCATATTTATTAAGCAACAGGAATCTCATGTTGTCATGTTTTACATAAATATATACGTACACATACGGATAACTTATAATGACCTCATGTCACAAGGTACCCTGGTGAACTCAAAAATTGCTGGCAAATGGTCGTTCATGTCCCCAAATATGGTATTAAGATTTTACCCATATGTATATGTGCCATGGTATCAAGATATAAGATTATATACATACATACAGTACATACAAGTCATACAGTATATTCAGGCACATACAGTACATACAGAAAATACAGTATCATACAGTAGTGCTTTGCTTTGCTAGGCTAGACTAGACTATATTATGCTATACATACATTGCACATACATGTTCTTTCATTTTCGCATTACATTAAAATCACATTGACATTTGCATTTACATGTCAGCAGATGTCAGCAGTACATTTACAGGACATTTGCATTTACAGTACGTTGACAATATATTTGCATTCACGCGATACATATACAATAAAAAACATTACCTGTCCGGGCATCCATCCACCCACCCACCCATCCATCCATCCATCCATCCATCCATCTATTAACATTACATTGACACTACATTTACATTGCATTTACATTGCAGTTACATCACATATACATTACGTTTACAATACAGTCACATGTCATGCGCACGTACAGTTCATTTACACTACATTCACAAATCATTTACATTACATTGATATTATATTTACACTTACTCTTGGATTTACATTTACATTTATCTTGAATTGCAATCACATGTACATTTACATTTACTTAACATTACATTTACATTTCATTTAATACATTGCATTGACATCATAGGGCTTGCATTTCATTTGCATACATACAAGCTGGTGTCCCCCCAGATATTTGGTCTAACTACAGATAACTACAGATATATTTGCCAAACATACTTAACCTAGTCGTAACCAGCTCAGGTATCATGAGCCAGCTATAAAGCACCATTTTTTGCTTCTCTCATGTTTGATGGACTGTCTGGGTAACATGCCCGCGGTACAGCAGCCAGTCGCCAAATGGATTGTCATTGGATCCATTACGTCCATGTGTGTATGCTATTTCTTTTTGATTGTCAATCTATAGGTCCGTCTCCATTACAAAGGCCGCCAGAGTTTCAACACGAGACCCTGCGAAAGTTTCTTCTGAGTTCGCGAAAGTATTTTTTTGCGAAATATTTAGCAAAATATGAGACCTCTGCGAAAGATAGACGGGGGATTCACGAAAGATTCGCGAAGTTTGTTTTTTCCGCGAAGAATGGCGGTTTGCAGGTAAAGGAATTTAAATCAAACGCCATATGTACGTAATACATACATATATATATACATATATATATATATATATTTATTTAAACAAATATACATATAGTTTCCCACCTGCCAGGTGAGGGTTGTTAGATTTATCAGAGTTGATGCCCTCCTCCTCCTCGCCATCCTCTTCCTCCTCCTCGCCTCCTCCTCCAGTTTCTCCTCGACGATGTCTGCATCAACTTCCACCTCCCTCAACTTCCGCCTTGCCAACTCTTCGCCAAGCTCTTTGCCAACTTCCCAGCTCAGTGCGCACCGCTGGACCTCAACCTGGGAGCTTCCCAGCTCAGTGTGCACCGCTGGACCTCAACCTGGGACCTTCCCAGCTCAGTGTGCACCGCTGGACCTCAACCTGGGACCTTCCCAGCTCAGTGTGCACCGCTGGACCTCAACCTGGGACCTTCCGAGCTCAGTGTGCACCGCTGGACCTCAACCTGGGACCTGCCCAGCTCAGTGTGCACCGCTGGACCTCAACGGCCAGATAGAATGCCAGAAGATATACCAGAGAGAATGCCAGAAGATATGCCAGATAGAATGCGAGAAGGTATGCCAAATAGAATGCCAGATAAAATATCAGATAGATTGCCACAAGATATGCCAGATAGAATCCCAGAAGATTTGCCAGATAATATGCCAGAAGATATGCCAGATAGAATGCCAGAAGATATGTCAGATAGAATGCCAGAAGACATGCCAGAAGATATGCCAGGTAGAATGCCAGAAGATATGCCAGATAGAATGCCAGAAGATATGCCAGATAGAATGCCAGAAGGTATGCCAGATAGAATGCCAGATAAAATGTCAGATAGCATGCCAGAAGATTTGCCAGTAACAAAATGTATAAATGTCATGGTGGGGATCACACGAAGGATTTTTAATTATGTGTATATGTTTTGTTTAAACGCGTACTATATATTTACATATATCATATGTTTACATACATATATCACTTTTTCGTATACATCTTATTTTTACAGATAGGGTTTATCTATATTTATACATGTATATATATATTTATATACATACATGTTTTAAATTTGATACGGTTCATATATTTTAGTGTTCATATCATTTATCTATAGATAGATATATATATATATATACATGGTTTCAAAATATATTTCATATCAATAAATTCATGGGATTCACTAATCAACCACCCCTCACCCACCCACCCGGAATTATATTTAAGGCCTTTTTAGCGGCTTATTAAGGCCTTAACAAGGTACTATTTTGGCAGCACAAAAAATAATACCTGAATAAGAAGGGAATAAGAAAATATGTTTATTCCAGTGTTATTTCACCATTATTTTCCAACAAGATGGCAATGAGGGAGACAACTGGATCAACCCCTCTCCCAAATAGTTGCAAAATCCAAGGTTTCATCAACGATGGAAAAAATAAGGCAAAAATAAGCCGGGAATAAGGTAGGAATACGCCAGGAATAGGGCAGGAATAAACCAAAATAGTTGCAAAATCCAAGGTGGCATCAAAATTGCAAAACAATATCGTGAATTGGTGGATCCTGCTGGGTCTAAAAATAGGTTCTTGGTGGATTTTCTTTGGCCTCCGTTGTTGTTTTCGTGGGGACTTCGGATGGTAGCTCTGGGGCATCAGCTTATTCAAACCTGATTTTTCCCAAATCCACATGTGTCCTAAAGAAGGGAGTGATATTGGGGCATCAAAGCTTATTCCATCTCTATTTCTACCTTTTCTTGCGCAAAGGCCTCAACTCAAAAATGAGCAAGGAATAAGTAACTTACCAGGGGAAGGGGGGGTAAGGGTGGGGTGTAAGGCATGCCATGCTGAGGCTGAGACCACTAATGGAAAAAAATCACTTGAGGCACTTAACGAACTTATAAGTATCTGATAAGTTGCTAGTATCTTGCTAATATCTTGTTTAAATTGTTTTTTTTAATGTTTTGAGTTAAGTTTCACTATTTTTTTAATTTGAGTTTATTACATTATCGAAGGAAGTTTAGAAGTGAAACTTCCGACAATATGGACAGTTGAAAAGCAGAGGTGGGAAGAGTCAGAAGAGAAAAGATCAGAAGAGAGAAGATCAGAAGAGAAAGAGTCAGAAGAAAGAAGATACAGATGCGCGAAAAGGTAGGAAAGTCGCGAAACACTGTGTTTTCCAATGATTTGGGGCTCCGGAGGGTCGAAAAGTAGGCTCGCTAAAGCGGCGGGTGCGGAGCCAGCTGGCCAGATGAGAGATGAAAAGTTGCACGCCGTTGTGGCGCGAAGCACATTTGGAAGTAAAAAGTGTTAAAAACTGGCGGTCTCGGACCACTTTTGGAAGTTGAGATGTCGAAAAAGTGCACGCCGTTGTGGCGCGAAGCACATTTCCAAGTCAAAATGTACAAAACACACCAGGTCCGGACCACTTTTGGAAGTTGAGATGTCGAAAAAGTGCACGCCGTTGTGGCGCGAAGCACATTTCGAAGTGAAAATGTACAAAACACACCATTCTCGGACCACTTTTGGAAGTTGAGATGTCGAAAAAGTGCACGCCGTTGTGGCGCGAAGCACGTTTCGAAGTCAAAAGTGTTAAAAACTGAGGGTTTTGAACCTTTTTTGACGTTAAGATGTCGAAAAAGTAGACACTGATTAACTTAACTAAGTTGACTAACCTAACTAACTTCACTAACTTATCTACTTAACTTTCCTAACTTCGAAGACAACAGCAACAGCAACAACAACAACAACAACCACAACCACAACCACAACCACAACAACTATATCTACAACTACAACTACAACTACAACAACTATAACTACAACTACAACAACTACAACTACAACTACAACTAGAACTAGAACTACAACAACTACAGCTACAACTACAACAACTACAACTACAACAACAACAGCAACAACAACAACAACTACTACTACTACTACTACTACTACTACAACTACAACTACAACTACAACTACACAACAACTACAGCTAGAACTATAACAACTACAGCTACAACAACAACAACAACTACTACTACTACTACTACTACAACAACAACTACAACAACTACAACTACTACACTACCCAACAACAACTACAACTACACAACAACTACAGCTACAACTACAACAACTACAACTACAACTACAACAACTACAACTACAACTACACGACAACTACAACTACAAAACAACTACAGCTACAACTATATGACTGCAACTACACTACACTAATTACATTACACCACAACTACAACTCCACTACGCTACAACTACAACTACAGTTGCAGTACATCATACTACATCCAGCAGTTGTGGGTGAGGTGACCACTGCAACCATTGCAACCACTCCAGCAAACACAACCCCAACCACCTTTCGGTCAATCAGTGGATTCGCTCTGCCATCCGTGATTCACAACAACCAACGTCTCCTATAGGTTTCCTATTCTGAAACTTCCGCCACCGCCTTGTGCGGTACTACTGGTAATGAAGATATAATCAAATATATTCGAAATTATTCGAATATTAGTGAAAAATATCTGAAAATATTTGAAAATATCTGACAATATCTGAAAATATCTGAAAATAGCTGGAAATCATTTTTTTTGTTTTGTTTTCATTTCGAAGGAGTAACGAAATTGAATTGCAATTTCATGGTAGCAGTTTTGGCTGATGAAAAGGGCATAGCTGCTGGAAGCAATGTCGGCTTTGGAACGTTCATGCCCTGTAGTTGTCCTAGAACGAAATCTGAACTTTTTGAATTTAAGAATTCTGAGCGCTTATATATAAGCGTTCAGAATTCTCAAAATTCAAAAAATCTGAAAATGCAAAAAAAAAACATACTTTACTTCGAGTGATCCCCACCATGACATCATTTATCGATTTGTTACTGGCAAATCTTCTGGCATTCTATCTGACCCATCTTCTGGCATTCGATCCGGCATTCTATCTGGCATATATTCTGGTATATCTTCTGGCATGTCTTCTGGCATTCTATCTGGCATATCTTCTGGCAGATGTTCTGACATATCTTCTGGCATATCTTCTGGCATTCTACCTGGCATTCTATCTGGCATTCTATCTGGTATATCTTCTGGCATTCTATCTGGCATATCTTCTGGCATTCTATTTGGCATATCTCATGGAATTTTATCTGGCACATCTTCTGGCATTCCATCTGACATTCTATCTGGCATATCTTCTGGCATTCTATTTGCCCGTTGAGGTCCAGCAGTGCACACTGAGCTGGGCAGGTCCCAGGTTGAGGTCCAGCGGTGCACACTGCGCTGGGCAAATCCCAGGTTGAGGTCCAGCGGTGCACACTGGGCTGGGCAGGTCCCAGGTTGAGGTCCGACGGTCCCTGGTTGAGGTCCAGCGGTGCACACTGAGCTTGAGGTCCAGCGGTGCACACTGAGCTGGGCAGGTCCCAGGTTGAGGTCCCAGTGCACACTGAGCTGGGAAGTTGGCAAAGAGCTTGGCGAAGAGTTGGCAAGGCGGAAGTGGAGGTGGAAGCTGATGCAGACATGGTCGAGGAGAAACTAGAGGGGGAGGAGGAGGAGGAGGACGAGGAGGAGGAGGAGGAGGACAGCTAGCCGAGGAGGAGGAGGAGAACAGCTCTGTTAAAATCTAACAACCCTCACCTAGCAGGTGGGGAAAAATAGAAAATTCAGAAAACTCAGAAAATTCAAATTACTTTACTTCGTGTGATCCCCACCATGACATTTATACATTTTCTTACTGGCAAATCTTCTGGCATTCTATCTGACATATCTTCTGACATTCTATTTGGCATTCTATCTGGCATATCTTCTGGCATATGATCTGGCATATCTTCTGGCATTCTATCTGGCAAATCTTCTGGCATTCAATCTGGCATATCTTCTGGCATTCTATCTGACATATCTTCTGGCATTCAATCTGGCATTCTATCTGGCATATCTTCTGGCATATATTCTGACATATCTTCTGGCATTCTATCTGACATATCTTCTGGCACATATTCTGACATATCTTCTGGCATATCTTCTGGCATATCTTCTGGCATATCTTCTGACATATCTATCTGGCATATCTTCTGGCATATTTTCTGGCATTCTATCTGGCAAATCTCCTGGCATTCTATCTGGCATTCTATCTGGCATATCTTCTGGCATATTATCTGGCATTCTATCTGGCATATCTTCTGGCATATATTCTGACATATCTTCTGGCATTCTATCTGGCATTCTATTTGGCATTCTATCTGGCATATCTTCTGGCATATCTTCTGACATTCTTTCTAACCTTCTTCTGCACATTCTTTGTCCCATATCTTCCTACATGAGGTCCGGCAGGGAACACTTGGCGTGGATACTCGCGGTTGAGGTCCGGCAGGGAACACTGGGCGTGGATGGTCGTGGTTGAGGTCCGGCAGGGAACACTGGGCGAGGATGGTGGTGGTTGAGGTCCGGCAGGGAACATTGGGCGTGGATGGTCGTGGTTGAGGTCCGGCAGGGAACACTGGGCGTGGATGGTCGTGGTTGAGGTCCGGCAGGGCACACTGACGTGGATGGTCGTGGTTGAGGTCCGGCAGGGCACACTGACATGGATCGCAGTGGAGCAGGAGGAGGACGAGGAGGACGAGGAGGACGACGAGGAGGAGGACAACGAGAGGAGGAGGAGGAGAAGGAGGAGGACGAGGAGGACGAGGAGGACCAGGCAACTGACATAAAATCTAACAACCCTCACCTGGCAGGTGGGGAAAAATTCAGACAATTCAGAAAATTCAGAAAATTAAATTCAGAAAATTCAGAAAATCCAGAAAATTCAGAAAATCCAGAAAATTCAGAAAACAGAATATTCAGAAAAGTCATAAAATTCACAAAATTCATAAAATACAGAAAATACAGAAAATACAGAAAATTCAGAAAATTCAGAAAATTCAGAAAATTCAGAAAATTCAGGAAATTCAGAAAAAACAGAAAATGCAGAAAATTCATAAAATTCAGAAACATTTATTTTTTTCAAGGCAAATAGAAGTCATAAACGCTATAGAATACATAGAATCTATAGCAATTCAAAAATTCCTTTTTGTGGAAATTTATTTTTAAAATATAAGGAAGTAACATGCAACCGACATATCCATAACAGAAAGTGTCCTGTTCAGGACATGTTCTTTGCAGGAATCATCCTTTAAAACATATGTTTTTAAAAAAAAGTGAAAATAAGTGAAAATAAATGTGTGGATGTTCTAGTCGTCCTACACTGGAAATCGAGTTGAGAAGATTAGCATGGCCCCTGCATAAAAAACCAGTCTTGTGCAGCATGGCCTTCCCTGCCAAGGATGACACACACATATCCCTTGGCGCTACTTTCATGGCTCAAGAAAAATAGGAGCGGTGCAGCTCACTGGCGCGGTACCTGTGCCTTCACAGGTTATGAGCCCAAAGAGGCCGGGGCGCACTTCGTCGCTGAGCTGCTGGCATGGACATGCGCCGACGCAGCCGAGGCGATGGTGGCCGTGGTGAGGCCGCAGATGAAAGGCTTGATCACTGATAGCTATGGAGAGGAGAGCAAGGTCAACGCCTCCGCCTGGGGGGGAGCAGCATGGCTTGAAGATGGTGCCTAAGGGGAGCAAGAGCTCAGCAATCTCTGGTGATGCGGCTGCTGCGCATGGAGGTCAACGAGGTGGAGCAGAGGGGACAGCTTTGGTGGACGTGCCGAGGCCAACTCACTTGCCCCTGGACTTCGGACAGCCAGCTCGAGATCCTCAAGGTCTTCTAGCTCCTTTGGTTCGGGGCGCTCCTGGTGATGGCCGAGCTCTACAAGCTGATCAGGGTCAAGTTGGACATTCAGGTCAAGTTCAACACGGCGATCAAGGAGGTCGTGCTCAGGTGAATGATAGGTCAGTGACTATAGGAGGGGCACGGAGAGAGTGAACCCTTTCTGGAGTTCTGATGTGAGGAGAAACGCTCCCATGTCAGGTCAAGGACGTCTTTAACTTGCAGCCGGCGATGGATGCAGCGGGAAGCGGCCGGACTGGCCAGGACCTGGACGAAGGTGAACTTGAGAGGATCCGGCAAAGGATCCTGCGTGACTTTAAGCTGGAGATCAGGAAGCTTCGTGGTGAGGTGGGGATAGACCCCATGTCTTACCATTCGGCTTCGTCTGGTGGTGACCAGGGAGCTCCTTCGGCAGCACAAGGTGATAGAGCAGCTTCTGGAGCCACTGCAACTCCACTTCGGGGGATTGGTCATGGCTTGGCAGCGATGTCAACTCCTGTATAGATCGCGGTGGTGCTGTGGTCAATGGGACGCCGGTGGCAGGTGTTCCTTCTCCGCCTGGTTTGGATCAACGAGGTGGTCTTCATGGTGTTGGAGCTCAATGTGGCCATGCCGGCTCCGATTGGCTGGCACTTGCCGGTCCACAAATGTCTGACATCGGAGCGACTTCAAGGGATTGGTGGCTCTTTGTCTTGAGGCATTCTACGAGAGGTGGTTAGTCGCTGGCCCAGTGGATCGACTACGTCTACGTCCTGGGGATGTTCTTCTTCCTGTGGATTTCCAGCGGGTTGAACAGCGTGGTGTGTCCATGCTTCTGGCGGCTTGTCCGGAGATGATCAAGCGAGACTTGGTGGCTTCCAGAACTTTGACATCAACTGGAATTCTTTTTCGGATGTTCACGGTGTATCAGCCTGGTGGTGGAGTGGAAAAGGCAGCACTTCTCAAGCAGGTGACTGAGCCGAAGATTGGATCTTCAGTGGTGGATCTTCTTGGAGGGCTTCGTCAATGGAGGAGGCTGTGGACGCTTTGGCCAAGGTTGGTGGTCTTCAGGTGGGCTATCGCATCTCAGCGGTGAGGAAGGAGCTCATGGTGGACACCCGGCCGACTGTGGAAGCGGTGAGGGACTATGCCGAGGTGCTGCAGGCAGAAGCTGAGGAGTTGGCGCTGGTGACGAACTCGAAGATGTTCTCTACGGCACCGACGGCTGCTCCAGTTTTGAAGGCGCTTCAAGTGGCCGGTCAAGAGGGTTCTTCAACTTTGCCGGCATCAACCAGCACAAAGGGTCCATGTAGATACTGGAAAACTGATGAGGGTTGCAAGCGGGGTGCGGCTTGCAATTTTTCAGCATGACATGCAAGGAATGCGTGGCCGGTGTTGGTCATGTGGGGGTTCAAATCACCTCAAAAAGGATTGTCCTCACAAAGCGGCTTTGGGTGGCAGCAGTGGCGGCGATACCAAAACGCCAAGAAGGGTCAGCAAGATCAAGGAAAAGATGACTCCGGAGAAGGGTAGTCCTGGTGCAGCTCAGGGGGAGAAGGTCGCTAAGGTGGTTGCACAGGATGAGATCAAAGGGGCATCAACGGATGGGGGCGCAGCGGAAAAAGAGCCTGTGAAGGTTCCGGTGTCTGTGGCTCCTGCTCAAGTTCAAGAAGCTCCCAAGGAGTCGGCGGCAGATCTGATGAAGGAGGCTGCAAGCCTTAATTCTCAAGTCTTTGAGGAGTGTCAAATCGATCAAGCTGAAGCAGGTGATCTTGGACGAGAACTCTGGTGTGGGCCAATGGGCATTACTGGATGGTGGTGCTACTCACGCACTTCGGCGAGCTCGGGTGGACGAGCTTGAGGGCCTTGTGGCAGTCGAGGCGGAGCTTGCCAGTGGTTCCACAACTTTGTATCGCTCCAAGGATCATCAAACTTTGTTGTCTTTGCATGAGGTGGAACCAATTCTTCCTCTTCACTTACTGGTGTCAAAGGGCTACAGGGTGGTGTGGAAAACGGAAGGCTGTCGCATTTCCCATCCAACGTATGGCCAGGTGGACTGCTCCATGAGACAAGGGTGTCCAGTTATGCCGAGAGCGGAGGCGCTGGAAATGTTGCATCGCTTTGAGACGGAGGAGAGGCTGGGCATGTACCTTAAGGAGAAGGAGCGCATCTGGTGGAAGGAGCATTTTTTCGGAAGTCCCAGAAGAGGTGCTTCGACATATGGTGGGTCAGGGGGAGGATCCAATGGTGTGGACATGCCCTTGGAATAGAAGGCAGTGTCGGGGACATCGTCAAGGAAAAGGTGTGGTGGTGCACTTGTTCTCTGGGGCGGATCCGTCGGTTTGGACCAAGGAGGACTGGGGGAGCTACTAGTGCATTTGCGTAGACACAGCGATGGGTTCCCAGTTCACCCTGAGCATCGCTTTTTGATTAGAATCAAAATGAACCCAAGTTTTTTTTGATTTTCCAAAAAACTGGGAAAATCAAAATGGAAAATTCCTGTTTTTTCTTGTTTTTCTTTTGATTTTTCTTTTGATTTGTGGTTTGATTTTTCTTTTGATTTTTCTTTTGTTTTTTTTGACTGTCATGTTGCTTGTTTTGAAAGCCTGTTGCCTGGCACTGCTACTTACCATCCTGCAGCATATTTGCTTCAGCTTACATTTAATTGCAGTCTGGCTTTGGAAAAGGCAAGGTTCTGGGCATGGCAGCCACAGCAGGCAGGGAAGCAGATGGCTTTGGAAAAGGCCAAAGAAGAGGAGGGGCCAGGCATTTTTCGAAGCCTTATGTTGACAGTGGCCTGGTGTACAAAGTTTTGTCTGAGTGTCAAGAGACATTGGAAGACCTGGGGAACTATGAACATGTCAGCAAAAACAATTCACCAGATCCCAAAGGCTTGGTGAAAACATTGCCACTGTGGAAAGGGCTGCTGAAGCTGGAGAGCTCCGGTGAAATCCACACCCAGCCTCTCAGGACTGCCTTGATAAGTTTGTTAGCTGAAGCCCCACAGCTCAACAATACAAGGCACTCAGGCCAAGCGTGGGCTAATTTGAAAATGGAAAGAATTAGCACCATCCTGTTCCATGTTAGAAAACTTGGCAGGGAAAGTTTGACTGCAGCTGCAGCCAAGCTCACCAAGGAGGATTATGAAAAGCTCCAGAATGGGCTCATGCTCTTGGATGTTGGGGATGCTTTGGAAAAGGCAAACAATATGAAGAAGGAAGCTGCAGAGGAATGCACTGCACTGGTGCCTTTTGAGCCTATTTTGGAAAAGAGAAAGCTCAAAACGACTGACAGTGATGTCACCATGGACAGCAAGGGGTTTCCAGCAATGTTTGGTAGCCCACAGAAGGAAGCCAAAACACATGAATCATCTGCTGCACCCAAAGCCTTTGACAGAAGAAGGCCTGGAAGTAAAACAGCACCTTTGGAAAAGGGTGAGTTGCATCAGGCTTTCGGGTTTGGGAAAGCAGCAAAAAAGAAACCTGCTGCTTTGGAAAAGGCAGTAAGAAAAAATGTTGGAAAGAAGAAGCCAAAGAAAGCAGGTAAGAAAAAACATGCAGAAGGAAACAGCTTCTTTGGAAAAGGAAAAGAGAAAAAATGGGCCAAGATTAGGAAAACAAATGGCAAGAACCCTCAAAGAGCTTACCTACTTGGTACCAAAGACACAGATGGCAAATTGAGATTGATAGTAGAAGTAGAAGTGACTGCCAACAGGTGCCCAGATGGCTACAACCAAATTATTGATCAAATCTGGACATCTTTGGAAAAGGATTGCCTCACAAAAGCAGAGGCTTTAGACCTCAGAGAAAAATCGTGCAAAGAATGGGGCTGCTAGGCAGCTTGCATTTGGGAAAGTGTTGCTGCTGGGCTTTGGAAAAGGCCAAGTTTTGTTTGCTAGCTGTAGCCTGGCAATCCTAACATGGGATCTGCCAAACAAAGCATTTTTGAAAGAGAAAAATGCTGGCATCCGCAACTTGTTTTGGAACCACTGATTTGCAGGTAGGTAGATGGATGGGTGGATAATATATAGTTGAAAATGTACCCTACTTTCCACGAAAATTTGTTTTGAAACTTTACCAATATAAACAGGTATATTTAAGAGTATACATATATATATATATATGCAAACACATACACACATACACCTATGTTTCCATGTGGGTTTTCACCAACCTTTTCTGTTTTGCAACACCTCCCCAGAGTCTTCTACCTGCAGCTGTTTCTCAGCTAGAGCTAGGTTACACACCACCATGTCGCCTACACATGTCAGGAACACAGTCCAGCCACAAGTGCAATTTTTCACACACACAACTTTTCACAGACTCCAGTTTTCACACAAACTACAATTTTCACAGACTCCACTTTCACACACACATCACCCTTGTAGGTCCAGGTAGGAGGTAGGAGGGTTTTTGGTTTGGAAAAGCCAGGTTTGGAAAAGCCTGGTTTGGGAAAGCCACAGCCATGGCATACAAACCCAACAAGTGGGGCTATGAAGGCTGGAATTGCAAATGGAAGCCTTCAGGGTCTGGAAGAACAACACATGCAAATCGAAGGGCCCAGAGAAAACACCCCCAATGGGAAGAACTGGAGGTAAAGGAGCCAGATACTGAAGAGGCCGTGGAAGATCATGTGAAAGCTTTGGAAAAGGCAGCCAAGAAAGCCAGAGAAA
Source organism: Cladocopium goreaui (assembly GCA_947184155.2). Classification (NCBI taxonomy): domain Eukaryota; class Dinophyceae; order Suessiales; family Symbiodiniaceae; genus Cladocopium; species Cladocopium goreaui. The sequence continues at coordinate 595,221 of CAMXCT020001224.1, forward strand.
GGCTGGAGGAGCTCAAGGCAAAGTCTTTGGAAAAGGACCAAAAAACTGAGGAGGAGTACTCCTACTACCCCTACAGCCCCAGCCCCCAGCCCACTGGCAAGAGAAAGCTCAGCAAAAAGAGCACCAAGTCAAGCAGTGCTTCTTCCAGCTCATCTTTGGGAAAGGATGCTGGCAAGACATCTTTGGAAAAGGATGCTGGCAAGACATCTTTGGAAAAGGGTGTCGACAAGACATCTTTGGAAAAGGGTGCTGACAAGACATCTTTGGAAAAGGACAAGACATCTTTGGAAAAGGGTGTCGACAAGACATCTTTGGAAAAGGGTGTCACAAAGGAAGATGTGAGGAGGACCAGAGTTGCCAAATCTGGCAAGGCTGAAATCATCAAGGAGGCCAAGGAGGAAAATTCATCAGATGAGGGCTGGGTGGAGGTTAAGGGGAAGACAGGGCAAAAGAGAAACCATGACGAGTCTTTGGAAAAGGACAACAAGCCTGGCACTGTTCTCAAAGAAGCCCCTAAACAGAAACCAACAGCGGTGGTTGACTGGCACCATACAATCGAAATCAATGACTTTGTGCCAGAAAAAATGTCAGGGCATTGAATTCCCTCCTGGAACATGCCAATGTTCACATCCTCTCCTATGTGAACACCAGGGTGAGACAGCTGGCAGTGGAGAAGGATGTCACCACCCTGCCCTGCTATAAAAAGCTAGCAGGTGTCCACACCTGCTGGACAAGGGTGGGCCCAGGAGGAAAAGCTGACTGGTGCAGCTGGCTGGGTGCTCATGCAATCTTTGATGATTGCAATGAGATCATCCAGGAGTGCCATGCCAATGGGATCATGGCACATGCAATTTGCACCAAGTGGACCCAGCACAGCAATACACCAGCCAAAATGGTCTTCAGGGATTTGGCTGAAGCTGTGGAGGCATACCTGGACCTGCTGGAGGAAATCTAGCTTGGCTTTGGAAAAGGCCACTGGGTCCACTTGGTGCTGAAGAGCTTTGGAAAAGGCTCCCTTGCCATGAAACAAGAGCTTTGGAAAAGGCAACTGGGTCCACCCTGCTGAAGAGCTTTGGAAAAGGCTCACCCCATGGAAAAAGGCTTTGGGAAAGGCCACCAACAAGTGCATGGGAATGGCTTTGGAAAAGGGTATTAACTCAGATTTTGTGTACAGGCTTGGCTAGCCCAAAATGGGCAGGCCATGATAAACTACTGACAGATTAATGAATGTGAAAAGAATAATGAATCTTAAAATATAAAACTTAATTTTAAATAGAAAAGATAATTACTTTTGAAGTAACAGGCAAATATATATATATATATATATAACTACTTTTATTTTCTGAAAAGTATGAACTTATATCTATAGAAATTAGATAATATATGTATATATATATATATATATATTTATATTTATTTTTGATTTCAAATATCAAATAGTTTTCAAGTGTATATGCTGTGAATGTATACTTTATTTTTTTAGAATAGTTTTGGGGTCTAAAAGAAACAGTGTGAACCCTTCAGTCCAAGTTTCAACACTGAGTGTTGTGTAAAAAAAATCTAGGTCCATGCCCACATGAGATTGAAACTAATCATGCATATGGCTTTGGGAAAGGCCAGTGTTCAATACATTCCTGCCAAAATCAAACAAAAAAAAGCATGATCAGACTTTTCCAAATCCAATCTCGCCTGGATCAAATCTTATCAAATCTTATCAAATCTTTTCAAAACACTGTATTTGATAAGATTTGATAAGTTTCACAATTTGTTTTTACAGAACCTTTTTGGCTCATTTTTTGTTCATTTCAACTCGGTTTGGTAGATTTTAGTCTGCAATGGGGCCTATGAAGGCAATGAAAGTGATGAAAAGCACTAAGAAGACAGGTTTGGGAAAGCCTAAGAAAGCTTTGGGAAAGGCTAAGGCAAAGGCAAAAGCTTTGGGAAAGGCTCAGGCCACCAAGGCCACCAAGGCCAAGTCCAAAAATGATTTGAATAAAGCCAATTTGGAAAAGTTGGGACAAATGAGCCTCAATGACAAGATCAAAGCTGCTGCTGAGCAAGGTGAAACAATTGAAGAGCAGGCAGTGATCCTGAAAGACTCCCTGACAAAGGATGAGCACAGCCAGGTTTGGGGCAGGCACCAAACCCACCTCAACAACAACCCTTTGGAAAAGGGGGAAATGGAAGGCCTTTCCAAAAAGGAAAAGGGTTTGAAAGCAGCAGCATGGTTGATGCAAATTGCTGGGAAGAAGTATCTACATGTAAGCAAAGAAGTGTCAGCCACTGAGTCTTTGAAAAATGGCAACAAGTGGGAAAGTGAAAAACAAATGCTGGAAAAAATCGACTGGGATGAATTCCAAGCCCATATTGGAAGTGGCAGAGTGACATACAGAGAAGACCCTCACACACCTGGGGTATGGCAATACAAAGATACCCAGGATTGGTCTGGAGATGTCACAGTGGCCAGGGGCAGCAAATGGCAGCAGGGCATGGAAATGCATCCTGGTGAGGAAGAGGGCAACCAGTTCAACCACCTCTACTACCAGGATGCTATGGGGCTTGGCCTTGAAGACATAGCAGGCAAAGGCCATGGCTTTGGAAAAGGCCAAGGAAAGGGGAAAGGGAAAGGCAAACTGAAGGGCAAAAAGGGGCAGCTGGCCTTGGAGGATGGGACCCAAAGGATAAAGAAGAACCCACGGAAGAAGAAGCACACAAGGAAGCTTTGAAAAAGGCTAGGAGGGCCAGAGACCAAGTTGCAAGTGCCCAGAGTGACTTGGAAGAGGCTTTGGGAAAGGCCAGTTCCAAGCTAAGCAGCAAAGGCAAAGCTGCAGCCCAGGGCTGGTCTGCTTCACTGACCAAGAGCTTGCAGCAGATCAAGGCAGTGTTGGGTGGCCAAAAAAAAATGAAGAGCACTGACTTGAAGAACATGCTGGAGGAGGCAGCAAAGGTGGTCAAAGGTGCAAGGGATGAGTCCAAGGAGTTAAAGCAGCTGGCAAATAAGGAGGGCTCAGTGGCCAGCAAAAAGTCCAGAAGTAGCAAGTGAAGTTTTGGAAAAGACTTCATGTGAAGGCTTTGGGAAAGGCACCGCATGAAGACTGAAAACAAGAGCCAAATTTTGGAGAAACATGACATAGCTTCTTGAGCAAAGCTTTTGGAAAAGAGCAGCCTTTGGAAAAGGGCCATGGCAGTTTTGGTAGCTCAGGGATAGCATTTCCAAAATGGGAATGGGTCCAGCACAGAAACATAACAAGGAAAAGCACGCAGCTGTGCTAAAGGGGTTCCCAGTGCCAACACCACCACAAGAACCAACACCCCACCCAGGTTTGAGTTTCAATGTCAATGTTTGGGGGGAAGTGTTTGTTAAATAGCACCCCTTTCCCAAAGGGTTTGTAGACAGGTCACTAGCTAGCACCTGTGGTGTTTGGTTGCTGGTGTTTGTGTGTGTGTGTTTGCAGCTGTTTCCTCTCAAGTTAAACCTGTGCTTCTTTGGAAAAGGAAGGAATGGCAAAGAGGCTCAGGGGATGGCAGCTGGAAATGGAGTCTGGAAGCAGCCAGCAAGCAAGGCCCAGCAAAGCTTTGGAAAAGGCAGAAGAGTGTGTGGCAGAATCAGAGTTGGCAAACAAATTGTTGTTTCTTTGGGCTAGGGGGACATTGAGTGCCACACTGATCAGGGAATTAGCTGATTGTGCCATCCAGGATGGGGCCCAGCACAGAGATCTGGTAGCAATCGCACAAACTGGGAATTGGGGTGCGCAGCCTGGAAATGTCCACAAGCAAATCATGGGCCACTTTTGCTCAAATGTGTTGATTGCTGAGCCCCATGATGTACAAGTTCCTTGCACACACCCCAAGACATCCAAGGATGCTGTGGAAAAGGCATCTGTTTTCCTACCCCACATGATGTTCTCCAAACTGGGCCACAACTACCCAATTGTTTTCTATCAGCTGTTCAGCTTTGGAAAAGGCAAGCTGAGAGAGTTTTGGGAAGGAGTAGCCAAAACAGGAGATGACAAGTTGATAGGCCATCCCATGACTTTGGAAAAGGGCTGGGAAGATTTGAACACCCCTTTGTTTGTGCATGGGGATGGGGTAGAATATGCCAACACTGATAATTTGATGGTCTTCTCCCGGGGAAGCTTGCTCAGTAGCCTTACCACATTGCTGAGCCATTGGCTGCTGGCGTGCTTTCCCAAATCCTGTGGCAAGAAAGAAACTTGGGAAGTAATTTGGAAGCATCTCCAATGGTCTTTCCAAGCATTGGCATCTGGCAGGCACCCCACAACCTGTCCAAATGGCAAGCCTTTGGAAAAGGGCTCTGCATTCTACCCTTACAGGGGGCAACTTTTGCATCCCAAGGGGTTCAAAGGGGTGCTGTGGAGTGTGATAGGTGATCATGAATTCTTTGCAAACACTTTAGGCCTGCCTCATTGGGCCAGCCACTGGCCATGTTGGGAGTGTGATGCTGAAAATTTCACTCTATGGTACCTTTGGGAAAGGGTACAAAGAAATATGTTTGGAAATATGTTTGGAAAAGCATATATTATGGTATATCTTCTGGCATGTCTTCTGGCATTCTATCTGGCATATCTTCTGGCAGATGTTCTGACATATCTTCTGGCATATCTTCTGGCATTCTACCTGGCATTCTATCTGGCATTCTATCTGGTATATCTTCTGGCATTCTATCTGGCATATCTTCTGGCATTCTATTTGGCATATCTCATGGAATTTTATCTGGCACATCTTCTGGCATTCCATCTGACATTCTATCTGGCATATCTTCTGGCATTCTATTTGCCCGTTGAGGTCCAGCAGTGCACACTGAGCTGGGCAGGTCCCAGGTTGAGGTCCAGCGGTGCACACTGCGCTGGGCAAATCCCAGGTTGAGGTCCAGCGGTGCACACTGGGCTGGGCAGGTCCCAGGTTGAGGTCCGACGGTCCCTGGTTGAGGTCCAGCGGTGCACACTGAGCTTGAGGTCCAGCGGTGCACACTGAGCTGGGCAGGTCCCAGGTTGAGGTCCCAGTGCACACTGAGCTGGGAAGTTGGCAAAGAGCTTGGCGAAGAGTTGGCAAGGCGGAAGTGGAGGTGGAAGCTGATGCAGACATGGTCGAGGAGAAACTAGAGGGGGAGGAGGAGGAGGAGGACGAGGAGGAGGAGGAGGAGGACAGCTAGCCGAGGAGGAGGAGGAGAACAGCTCTGTTAAAATCTAACAACCCTCACCTAGCAGGTGGGGAAAAATAGAAAATTCAGAAAACTCAGAAAATTCAAATTACTTTACTTCGTGTGATCCCCACCATGACATTTATACATTTTCTTACTGGCAAATCTTCTGGCATTCTATCTGACATATCTTCTGACATTCTATTTGACATTTTATCTGGCATATCTTCTGGCATATGATCTGGCATATCTTCTGGCATATCTTCTGGCATTCTATCTGGCAAATCTTCTGGCATTCTATCTGGCATATCTTCTGGCACTCTATCTGACATATCTTCTGGCATTCAATCTGGCATTCTATCTGGCATATCTCCTGGCATATATTCTGACATATCTTCTGGCATTCTATCTGACATATCTTCTGGCATATATTCTGACATATCTTCTGGCATATCTTCTGGCATATCTTCTGGCATATCTTCTGACATATCTATCTGGCATATCTTCTGGCATATTTTCTGGCATTCTATCTGGCAAATCTTCTGGCATTCTATCTGGCAAATCTTCTGGCATTCTATCTGGCATTCTATCTGGCATATCTTCTGGCATATTATCTGGCATTCTATCTGGCATATCTTCTGGCATATCTTCTGGCATATCTTCTGACATTCTTTCTGACCTTCTTTCTAACTTTCTTCTGCACATTCTTTGTCCCATATCTTCCTACATGAGGTCCGGCAGGGAACACTTGGCGTGGATACTTGCGGTTGAGGTCCGGCAGGGAACACTGGGCGTGGATGGTCGTGGTTGAGGTCCGGCAGGGAACACTGGGCGAGGATGGTCGTAGTTGAGGTCCGGCAGGGAACATTGGGCGTGGATGGTCGTGGTTGAGGTCCGGCAGGGAACACTGGGCGTGGATGGTCGTGGTTGAGGTCCGGCAGGGCACACTGACGTGGATGGTCGTGGTTGAGGTCCGGCAGGGCACACTGACATGGATCGCAGTGGAGCAGGAGGAGGACGAGGAGGACGAGGAGGACGACGAGGAGGAGGACAACGAGAGGAGGAGGAGGAGAAGGAGGAGGACGAGGAGGACGAGGAGGACCAGGCAACTGACATAAAATCTAACAACCCTCACCTGGCAGGTGGGGAAAAATTCAGACAATTCAGAAAATTCAGAAAATTAAATTCAGAAAATTCAGAAAATCCAGAAAATTCAGAAAATCCAGAAAATTCAGAAAACAGAATATTCAGAAAAGTCATAAAATTCACAAAATTCAGAAAATACAGAAAATACAGAAAATACAGAAAATTCAGAAAATTCAGAAAATTCAGAAAATTCAGAAAATTCAGGAAATTCAGAAAAAACAGAAAATGCAGAAAATTCATAAAATTCAGAAACATTTATTTTTTTCAAGGCAAATAGAAGTCATAAACGCTATAGAATACATAGAATCTATAGCAATTCAAAAATTCCTTTTTGTGGAAATTTATTTTTAAAATATAAGGAAGTAACATGCAACCGACATATCCATAACAGAAAGTGTCCTGTTCAGGACATGTTCTTTGCAGGAATCATCCTTTAAAACATATGTTTTTAAAAAAAAGTGAAAATAAGTGAAAATAAATGTGTGGATGTTCTAGTCGTCCTACACTGGAAATCGAGTTGAGAAGATTAGCATGGCCCCTGCATAAAAAACCAGTCTTGTGCAGCATGGCCTTCCCTGCCAAGGATGACACACACATATCCCTTGGCGCTACTTTCATGGCTCAAGAAAAATAGGAGCGGTGCAGCTCACTGGCGCGGTACCTGTGCCTTCACAGGTTATGAGCCCAAAGAGGCCGGGGCGCACTTCGTCGCTGAGCTGCTGGCATGGACATGCGCCGACGCAGCCGAGGCGATGGTGGCCGTGGTGAGGCCGCAGATGAAAGGCTTGATCACTGATAGCTATGGAGAGGAGAGCAAGGTCAACGCCTCCGCCTGGGGGGGAGCAGCATGGCTTGAAGATGGTGCCTAAGGGGAGCAAGAGCTCAGCAATCTCTGGTGATGCGGCTGCTGCGCATGGAGGTCAACGAGGTGGAGCAGAGGGGACAGCTTTGGTGGACGTGCCGAGGCCAACTCACTTGCCCCTGGACTTCGGACAGCCAGCTCGAGATCCTCAAGGTCTTCTAGCTCCTTTGGTTCGGGGCGCTCCTGGTGATGGCCGAGCTCTACAAGCTGATCAGGGTCAAGTTGGACATTCAGGTCAAGTTCAACACGGCGATCAAGGAGGTCGTGCTCAGGTGAATGATAGGTCAGTGACTATAGGAGGGGCACGGAGAGAGTGAACCCTTTCTGGAGTTCTGATGTGAGGAGAAACGCTCCCATGTCAGGTCAAGGACGTCTTTAACTTGCAGCCGGCGATGGATGCAGCGGGAAGCGGCCGGACTGGCCAGGACCTGGACGAAGGTGAACTTGAGAGGATCCGGCAAAGGATCCTGCGTGACTTTAAGCTGGAGATCAGGAAGCTTCGTGGTGAGGTGGGGATAGACCCCATGTCTTACCATTCGGCTTCGTCTGGTGGTGACCAGGGAGCTCCTTCGGCAGCACAAGGTGATAGAGCAGCTTCTGGAGCCACTGCAACTCCACTTCGGGGGATTGGTCATGGCTTGGCAGCGATGTCAACTCCTGTATAGATCGCGGTGGTGCTGTGGTCAATGGGACGCCGGTGGCAGGTGTTCCTTCTCCGCCTGGTTTGGATCAACGAGGTGGTCTTCATGGTGTTGGAGCTCAATGTGGCCATGCCGGCTCCGATTGGCTGGCACTTGCCGGTCCACAAATGTCTGACATCGGAGCGACTTCAAGGGATTGGTGGCTCTTTGTCTTGAGGCATTCTACGAGAGGTGGTTAGTCGCTGGCCCAGTGGATCGACTACGTCTACGTCCTGGGGATGTTCTTCTTCCTGTGGATTTCCAGCGGGTTGAACAGCGTGGTGTGTCCATGCTTCTGGCGGCTTGTCCGGAGATGATCAAGCGAGACTTGGTGGCTTCCAGAACTTTGACATCAACTGGAATTCTTTTTCGGATGTTCACGGTGTATCAGCCTGGTGGTGGAGTGGAAAAGGCAGCACTTCTCAAGCAGGTGACTGAGCCGAAGATTGGATCTTCAGTGGTGGATCTTCTTGGAGGGCTTCGTCAATGGAGGAGGCTGTGGACGCTTTGGCCAAGGTTGGTGGTCTTCAGGTGGGCTATCGCATCTCAGCGGTGAGGAAGGAGCTCATGGTGGACACCCGGCCGACTGTGGAAGCGGTGAGGGACTATGCCGAGGTGCTGCAGGCAGAAGCTGAGGAGTTGGCGCTGGTGACGAACTCGAAGATGTTCTCTACGGCACCGACGGCTGCTCCAGTTTTGAAGGCGCTTCAAGTGGCCGGTCAAGAGGGTTCTTCAACTTTGCCGGCATCAACCAGCACAAAGGGTCCATGTAGATACTGGAAAACTGATGAGGGTTGCAAGCGGGGTGCGGCTTGCAATTTTTCAGCATGACATGCAAGGAATGCGTGGCCGGTGTTGGTCATGTGGGGGTTCAAATCACCTCAAAAAGGATTGTCCTCACAAAGCGGCTTTGGGTGGCAGCAGTGGCGGCGATACCAAAACGCCAAGAAGGGTCAGCAAGATCAAGGAAAAGATGACTCCGGAGAAGGGTAGTCCTGGTGCAGCTCAGGGGGAGAAGGTCGCTAAGGTGGTTGCACAGGATGAGATCAAAGGGGCATCAACGGATGGGGGCGCAGCGGAAAAAGAGCCTGTGAAGGTTCCGGTGTCTGTGGCTCCTGCTCAAGTTCAAGAAGCTCCCAAGGAGTCGGCGGCAGATCTGATGAAGGAGGCTGCAAGCCTTAATTCTCAAGTCTTTGAGGAGTGTCAAATCGATCAAGCTGAAGCAGGTGATCTTGGACGAGAACTCTGGTGTGGGCCAATGGGCATTACTGGATGGTGGTGCTACTCACGCACTTCGGCGAGCTCGGGTGGACGAGCTTGAGGGCCTTGTGGCAGTCGAGGCGGAGCTTGCCAGTGGTTCCACAACTTTGTATCGCTCCAAGGATCATCAAACTTTGTTGTCTTTGCATGAGGTGGAACCAATTCTTCCTCTTCACTTACTGGTGTCAAAGGGCTACAGGGTGGTGTGGAAAACGGAAGGCTGTCGCATTTCCCATCCAACGTATGGCCAGGTGGACTGCTCCATGAGACAAGGGTGTCCAGTTATGCCGAGAGCGGAGGCGCTGGAAATGTTGCATCGCTTTGAGACGGAGGAGAGGCTGGGCATGTACCTTAAGGAGAAGGAGCGCATCTGGTGGAAGGAGCATTTTTTCGGAAGTCCCAGAAGAGGTGCTTCGACATATGGTGGGTCAGGGGGAGGATCCAATGGTGTGGACATGCCCTTGGAATAGAAGGCAGTGTCGGGGACATCGTCAAGGAAAAGGTGTGGTGGTGCACTTGTTCTCTGGGGCGGATCCGTCGGTTTGGACCAAGGAGGACTGGGGGAGCTACTAGTGCATTTGCGTAGACACAGCGATGGGTTCCCAGTTCACCCTGAGCATCGCTTTTTGATTAGAATCAAAATGAACCCAAGTTTTTTTTGATTTTCCAAAAAACTGGGAAAATCAAAATGGAAAATTCCTGTTTTTTCTTGTTTTTCTTTTGATTTTTCTTTTGATTTGTGGTTTGATTTTTCTTTTGATTTTTCTTTTGTTTTTTTTGACTGTCATGTTGCTTGTTTTGAAAGCCTGTTGCCTGGCACTGCTACTTACCATCCTGCAGCATATTTGCTTCAGCTTACATTTAATTGCAGTCTGGCTTTGGAAAAGGCAAGGTTCTGGGCATGGCAGCCACAGCAGGCAGGGAAGCAGATGGCTTTGGAAAAGGCCAAAGAAGAGGAGGGGCCAGGCATTTTTCGAAGCCTTATGTTGACAGTGGCCTGGTGTACAAAGTTTTGTCTGAGTGTCAAGAGACATTGGAAGACCTGGGGAACTATGAACATGTCAGCAAAAACAATTCACCAGATCCCAAAGGCTTGGTGAAAACATTGCCACTGTGGAAAGGGCTGCTGAAGCTGGAGAGCTCCGGTGAAATCCACACCCAGCCTCTCAGGACTGCCTTGATAAGTTTGTTAGCTGAAGCCCCACAGCTCAACAATACAAGGCACTCAGGCCAAGCGTGGGCTAATTTGAAAATGGAAAGAATTAGCACCATCCTGTTCCATGTTAGAAAACTTGGCAGGGAAAGTTTGACTGCAGCTGCAGCCAAGCTCACCAAGGAGGATTATGAAAAGCTCCAGAATGGGCTCATGCTCTTGGATGTTGGGGATGCTTTGGAAAAGGCAAACAATATGAAGAAGGAAGCTGCAGAGGAATGCACTGCACTGGTGCCTTTTGAGCCTATTTTGGAAAAGAGAAAGCTCAAAACGACTGACAGTGATGTCACCATGGACAGCAAGGGGTTTCCAGCAATGTTTGGTAGCCCACAGAAGGAAGCCAAAACACATGAATCATCTGCTGCACCCAAAGCCTTTGACAGAAGAAGGCCTGGAAGTAAAACAGCACCTTTGGAAAAGGGTGAGTTGCATCAGGCTTTCGGGTTTGGGAAAGCAGCAAAAAAGAAACCTGCTGCTTTGGAAAAGGCAGTAAGAAAAAATGTTGGAAAGAAGAAGCCAAAGAAAGCAGGTAAGAAAAAACATGCAGAAGGAAACAGCTTCTTTGGAAAAGGAAAAGAGAAAAAATGGGCCAAGATTAGGAAAACAAATGGCAAGAACCCTCAAAGAGCTTACCTACTTGGTACCAAAGACACAGATGGCAAATTGAGATTGATAGTAGAAGTAGAAGTGACTGCCAACAGGTGCCCAGATGGCTACAACCAAATTATTGATCAAATCTGGACATCTTTGGAAAAGGATTGCCTCACAAAAGCAGAGGCTTTAGACCTCAGAGAAAAATCGTGCAAAGAATGGGGCTGCTAGGCAGCTTGCATTTGGGAAAGTGTTGCTGCTGGGCTTTGGAAAAGGCCAAGTTTTGTTTGCTAGCTGTAGCCTGGCAATCCTAACATGGGATCTGCCAAACAAAGCATTTTTGAAAGAGAAAAATGCTGGCATCCGCAACTTGTTTTGGAACCACTGATTTGCAGGTAGGTAGATGGATGGGTGGATAATATATAGTTGAAAATGTACCCTACTTTCCACGAAAATTTGTTTTGAAACTTTACCAATATAAACAGGTATATTTAAGAGTATACATATATATATATATATGCAAACACATACACACATACACCTATGTTTCCATGTGGGTTTTCACCAACCTTTTCTGTTTTGCAACACCTCCCCAGAGTCTTCTACCTGCAGCTGTTTCTCAGCTAGAGCTAGGTTACACACCACCATGTCGCCTACACATGTCAGGAACACAGTCCAGCCACAAGTGCAATTTTTCACACACACAACTTTTCACAGACTCCAGTTTTCACACAAACTACAATTTTCACAGACTCCACTTTCACACACACATCACCCTTGTAGGTCCAGGTAGGAGGTAGGAGGGTTTTTGGTTTGGAAAAGCCAGGTTTGGAAAAGCCTGGTTTGGGAAAGCCACAGCCATGGCATACAAACCCAACAAGTGGGGCTATGAAGGCTGGAATTGCAAATGGAAGCCTTCAGGGTCTGGAAGAACAACACATGCAAATCGAAGGGCCCAGAGAAAACACCCCCAATGGGAAGAACTGGAGGTAAAGGAGCCAGATACTGAAGAGGCCGTGGAAGATCATGTGAAAGCTTTGGAAAAGGCAGCCAAGAAAGCCAGAGAAAGGCTGGAGGAGCTCAAGGCAAAGTCTTTGGAAAAGGACCAAAAAACTGAGGAGGAGTACTCCTACTACCCCTACAGCCCCAGCCCCCAGCCCACTGGCAAGAGAAAGCTCAGCAAAAAGAGCACCAAGTCAAGCAGTGCTTCTTCCAGCTCATCTTTGGGAAAGGATGCTGGCAAGACATCTTTGGAAAAGGATGCTGGCAAGACATCTTTGGAAAAGGGTGTCGACAAGACATCTTTGGAAAAGGGTGCTGACAAGACATCTTTGGAAAAGGACAAGACATCTTTGGAAAAGGGTGTCGACAAGACATCTTTGGAAAAGGGTGTCACAAAGGAAGATGTGAGGAGGACCAGAGTTGCCAAATCTGGCAAGGCTGAAATCATCAAGGAGGCCAAGGAGGAAAATTCATCAGATGAGGGCTGGGTGGAGGTTAAGGGGAAGACAGGGCAAAAGAGAAACCATGACGAGTCTTTGGAAAAGGACAACAAGCCTGGCACTGTTCTCAAAGAAGCCCCTAAACAGAAACCAACAGCGGTGGTTGACTGGCACCATACAATCGAAATCAATGACTTTGTGCCAGAAAAAATGTCAGGGCATTGAATTCCCTCCTGGAACATGCCAATGTTCACATCCTCTCCTATGTGAACACCAGGGTGAGACAGCTGGCAGTGGAGAAGGATGTCACCACCCTGCCCTGCTATAAAAAGCTAGCAGGTGTCCACACCTGCTGGACAAGGGTGGGCCCAGGAGGAAAAGCTGACTGGTGCAGCTGGCTGGGTGCTCATGCAATCTTTGATGATTGCAATGAGATCATCCAGGAGTGCCATGCCAATGGGATCATGGCACATGCAATTTGCACCAAGTGGACCCAGCACAGCAATACACCAGCCAAAATGGTCTTCAGGGATTTGGCTGAAGCTGTGGAGGCATACCTGGACCTGCTGGAGGAAATCTAGCTTGGCTTTGGAAAAGGCCACTGGGTCCACTTGGTGCTGAAGAGCTTTGGAAAAGGCTCCCTTGCCATGAAACAAGAGCTTTGGAAAAGGCAACTGGGTCCACCCTGCTGAAGAGCTTTGGAAAAGGCTCACCCCATGGAAAAAGGCTTTGGGAAAGGCCACCAACAAGTGCATGGGAATGGCTTTGGAAAAGGGTATTAACTCAGATTTTGTGTACAGGCTTGGCTAGCCCAAAATGGGCAGGCCATGATAAACTACTGACAGATTAATGAATGTGAAAAGAATAATGAATCTTAAAATATAAAACTTAATTTTAAATAGAAAAGATAATTACTTTTGAAGTAACAGGCAAATATATATATATATATATATAACTACTTTTATTTTCTGAAAAGTATGAACTTATATCTATAGAAATTAGATAATATATGTATATATATATATATATATATTTATATTTATTTTTGATTTCAAATATCAAATAGTTTTCAAGTGTATATGCTGTGAATGTATACTTTATTTTTTTAGAATAGTTTTGGGGTCTAAAAGAAACAGTGTGAACCCTTCAGTCCAAGTTTCAACACTGAGTGTTGTGTAAAAAAAATCTAGGTCCATGCCCACATGAGATTGAAACTAATCATGCATATGGCTTTGGGAAAGGCCAGTGTTCAATACATTCCTGCCAAAATCAAACAAAAAAAAGCATGATCAGACTTTTCCAAATCCAATCTCGCCTGGATCAAATCTTATCAAATCTTATCAAATCTTTTCAAAACACTGTATTTGATAAGATTTGATAAGTTTCACAATTTGTTTTTACAGAACCTTTTTGGCTCATTTTTTGTTCATTTCAACTCGGTTTGGTAGATTTTAGTCTGCAATGGGGCCTATGAAGGCAATGAAAGTGATGAAAAGCACTAAGAAGACAGGTTTGGGAAAGCCTAAGAAAGCTTTGGGAAAGGCTAAGGCAAAGGCAAAAGCTTTGGGAAAGGCTCAGGCCACCAAGGCCACCAAGGCCAAGTCCAAAAATGATTTGAATAAAGCCAATTTGGAAAAGTTGGGACAAATGAGCCTCAATGACAAGATCAAAGCTGCTGCTGAGCAAGGTGAAACAATTGAAGAGCAGGCAGTGATCCTGAAAGACTCCCTGACAAAGGATGAGCACAGCCAGGTTTGGGGCAGGCACCAAACCCACCTCAACAACAACCCTTTGGAAAAGGGGGAAATGGAAGGCCTTTCCAAAAAGGAAAAGGGTTTGAAAGCAGCAGCATGGTTGATGCAAATTGCTGGGAAGAAGTATCTACATGTAAGCAAAGAAGTGTCAGCCACTGAGTCTTTGAAAAATGGCAACAAGTGGGAAAGTGAAAAACAAATGCTGGAAAAAATCGACTGGGATGAATTCCAAGCCCATATTGGAAGTGGCAGAGTGACATACAGAGAAGACCCTCACACACCTGGGGTATGGCAATACAAAGATACCCAGGATTGGTCTGGAGATGTCACAGTGGCCAGGGGCAGCAAATGGCAGCAGGGCATGGAAATGCATCCTGGTGAGGAAGAGGGCAACCAGTTCAACCACCTCTACTACCAGGATGCTATGGGGCTTGGCCTTGAAGACATAGCAGGCAAAGGCCATGGCTTTGGAAAAGGCCAAGGAAAGGGGAAAGGGAAAGGCAAACTGAAGGGCAAAAAGGGGCAGCTGGCCTTGGAGGATGGGACCCAAAGGATAAAGAAGAACCCACGGAAGAAGAAGCACACAAGGAAGCTTTGAAAAAGGCTAGGAGGGCCAGAGACCAAGTTGCAAGTGCCCAGAGTGACTTGGAAGAGGCTTTGGGAAAGGCCAGTTCCAAGCTAAGCAGCAAAGGCAAAGCTGCAGCCCAGGGCTGGTCTGCTTCACTGACCAAGAGCTTGCAGCAGATCAAGGCAGTGTTGGGTGGCCAAAAAAAAATGAAGAGCACTGACTTGAAGAACATGCTGGAGGAGGCAGCAAAGGTGGTCAAAGGTGCAAGGGATGAGTCCAAGGAGTTAAAGCAGCTGGCAAATAAGGAGGGCTCAGTGGCCAGCAAAAAGTCCAGAAGTAGCAAGTGAAGTTTTGGAAAAGACTTCATGTGAAGGCTTTGGGAAAGGCACCGCATGAAGACTGAAAACAAGAGCCAAATTTTGGAGAAACATGACATAGCTTCTTGAGCAAAGCTTTTGGAAAAGAGCAGCCTTTGGAAAAGGGCCATGGCAGTTTTGGTAGCTCAGGGATAGCATTTCCAAAATGGGAATGGGTCCAGCACAGAAACATAACAAGGAAAAGCACGCAGCTGTGCTAAAGGGGTTCCCAGTGCCAACACCACCACAAGAACCAACACCCCACCCAGGTTTGAGTTTCAATGTCAATGTTTGGGGGGAAGTGTTTGTTAAATAGCACCCCTTTCCCAAAGGGTTTGTAGACAGGTCACTAGCTAGCACCTGTGGTGTTTGGTTGCTGGTGTTTGTGTGTGTGTGTTTGCAGCTGTTTCCTCTCAAGTTAAACCTGTGCTTCTTTGGAAAAGGAAGGAATGGCAAAGAGGCTCAGGGGATGGCAGCTGGAAATGGAGTCTGGAAGCAGCCAGCAAGCAAGGCCCAGCAAAGCTTTGGAAAAGGCAGAAGAGTGTGTGGCAGAATCAGAGTTGGCAAACAAATTGTTGTTTCTTTGGGCTAGGGGGACATTGAGTGCCACACTGATCAGGGAATTAGCTGATTGTGCCATCCAGGATGGGGCCCAGCACAGAGATCTGGTAGCAATCGCACAAACTGGGAATTGGGGTGCGCAGCCTGGAAATGTCCACAAGCAAATCATGGGCCACTTTTGCTCAAATGTGTTGATTGCTGAGCCCCATGATGTACAAGTTCCTTGCACACACCCCAAGACATCCAAGGATGCTGTGGAAAAGGCATCTGTTTTCCTACCCCACATGATGTTCTCCAAACTGGGCCACAACTACCCAATTGTTTTCTATCAGCTGTTCAGCTTTGGAAAAGGCAAGCTGAGAGAGTTTTGGGAAGGAGTAGCCAAAACAGGAGATGACAAGTTGATAGGCCATCCCATGACTTTGGAAAAGGGCTGGGAAGATTTGAACACCCCTTTGTTTGTGCATGGGGATGGGGTAGAATATGCCAACACTGATAATTTGATGGCCTTCTCCTGGGGAAGCTTGCTCAGTAGCCTTACCACATTGCTGAGCCATTGGCTGCTGGCGTGCTTTCCCAAATCCTGTGGCAAGAAAGAAACTTGGGAAGTAATTTGGAAGCATCTCCAATGGTCTTTCCAAGCATTGGCATCTGGCAGGCACCCCACAACCTGTCCAAATGGCAAGCCTTTGGAAAAGGGCTCTGCATTCTACCCTTACAGGGGGCAACTTTTGCATCCCAAGGGGTTCAAAGGGGTGCTGTGGAGTGTGATAGGTGATCATGAATTCTTTGCAAACACTTTAGGCCTGCCTCATTGGGCCAGCCACTGGCCATGTTGGGAGTGTGATGCTGAAAATTTCACTCTATGGTACCTTTGGGAAAGGGTACAAAGAAATATGTTTGGAAAAGCAGAACTTTCAAGTCAGCACACATGCAGAATGCTTGGCAGACCCATGGAGTGACCATGCCTTGTTCAAACTTCCCCATGTGAGCAGCAAGGATGTGAGAGGCGACCCACTCCACATCCTTTTCTGCAAAGGGTTGCGCAGCCATTTACTTGGCTCAATACTTCATTACTGCTGCTACTATGAGGGGCCAAAGCAGAGAACTGCCAAGAAACCTTGGGAAAGGTTGGCAGTTCTTTTCAGCCAGATCCAAATCCAATATTCTGAGCAGGGGTGCAAGAACAGAATGACAAATCTCAAGTTGTCGATGTTCTGTGACCACCAGAAGCCATGGGCCAAGCACCCAGTCTTGGATTGCAAGGGAAGTGAGGCTAGGCATCTCTTGCCAGCCTTCACCCCTGTCATCCAAGCTGCCTTTGCTGAAACTATGGAAGAATGTGAAGAGCACATGGTAACAGCAGCCACCAGTTTGGAAAAGCTGGTCCTGCTCTGGGATGAAATTGGAACCTTTCCAACACCAGCTGAATATGAACAGGGCTTGCATTTGGCCAATGCTTTCCTGCAAAGCTATGACTGGCTGAACAAATGGTCTTTGGAAAAGGACAGAATGGGCTTTCATATAGTGGCAAAGCACCACAGCTTTCTGCACTTAGTGTGAAACAGCAAGTTTTTAAACCCAAAGCTTCATTGGTGCTTCAAAGGAGAGGATTTTGTTGGCCAGGTCAGCAAGCTTCAGTATCAATGGGGGTGTCTTCTGTCAGATTGTCAAACAAAGTGGCACCGAAGTATAGGATCCTAGTTCATTTAGCCTTAACAAGATCCATTGAGGCCATGCAAGAGGGGTACAATGATGACATCTAGCAACTTTGGAAAAGGTTGAACCCTTTGGAAAAGCTGTAGCAGCTTTGGAAAAGGCTGCTGGGGAAGCCACAGCCATGGTTCAAAGAAACCATGCTGCAAACATGCTGGAGTGTGTATGAAAAATGTATTTTTCTTTTGATTTTTTTTGGTTTTCCTTTTGAATTTTGGTATTAAAAATAAAGCATTTTCACATTGATTTTGACTTTCCAAAAATCAATTTATTTTCCTTGATTAGCCAACCCTAAAAATCAACTATTTTGATTCTAATCAAAAAGCGATGCTCAGGGCAACATACACCATCCTGGAGTGTGGGCCTACTTGTGGAAGCTTGCAGAGGATGGCTTCATCAAGGCCGTGATCGGTGGGCCACCTTGCAGGACCACAAGCCGATTGAGAAATCGCGGACCTCCGGGACCCAGGCGTCTCCGTGGAAGAGACGATGAGCGGTGGCACCTGGATCACCTGGATCCTTTCGAGTTGGAGCTTGTCAACAGTGACAGCGCACTGATGTTGAAGCACATAGCGCTGTGGGTGAAGTCCAATGAGCGCCGGACTCTGCCAAGTGAGCCAACTGGGTTTTTTATGGAGTCTCCCGAGGATCCCAAGGACTACTTGGAGGATGAGGAGGAAGCCAAGATCTGTCCGAGCTTCTTCAATTGAAGGAGGTCCAGCAGTTCGTCGGGGAGGAGGGCCTGATCTACTTTGCCTTCGACCAGGGTCAAGCAGGCGGAAGCCAACTGGCACCATCACCAACTTGCCGGAGATGTCCCAGCTGGCAGGACTTAGAGGTGGTGGTGTTGGTTTTTGATGCCTTATGCAAACTGCATTATGCATATTGCAGTTTGCATCATTGTATTTTTAAGCAAACGTGGTTCTTGGATCTATGGAAGCAGTGAGTTCTTGCGTTTGCTTGGCGTTATATATATATTTCAGACTTATTTCAGACTTCTTTTTCTTAATGTCTGATGGTTTCGCCTTGATAAAGTGATGATCTTCTTGTGATGGCTTCGCTGTCATAGGTTTCACCTTGATACAGTTAAGTTTCACTGCGTTCTGGGTGGCGTGGATTGCAGTTGGGTTAAGTTGCTTCGAAACCTGGATTCACTGGAAATTCAACTGGACATTTATTTGTTGCACCAAACTTCATTATCTTTATTAAAGCAGCACCTTATCTTAGTTTCTTTCTTCTGACATTTTTTGTGGTGGGAGCAACCATGCTGTATGCGTTTTGTAGAGGCCATTTTTGCCAGGTGATATGTCTGGATCCGCTGCCTCGGTCTTGCTGATCTGTATAAGAGCGTTTAACGATGTCACAGCAAAAGACAGCCGGAGACTTTGAGTCAGCCGATGTGACATGTGTAAGCCAATGTCAGCAAGAACATATGCAAGAATATATAGTATAACATATGCAAGAACTGTACAGCAAGAACTTGCGCGCACGATTGTTCTTAGGATGCATCAAACATTCTGCAAACATATACTGCAAGCCTGTTCATGAGTGTTGGCTCTAGCGTATATGTATATATATATATATATCGTCTTGTATAGATATGGCAGAACTTCCACTTCAGTGGATATATCGCCGCGTTCCTGGACACGTGTCTCGACTCACGGACTCCATCATGACCTGCAAAGGTGAATGGGAGGAATGCAAGCCAAAGATGAACTACAAGATGCATTCCGTTCCCACCCAGGTTGGCTTGAAGTGCTCGTTCACTGAGGACGGTCTCCGTTCCTATACTTGCACGTGCATCGACATGGCACGAGACTTTGTTCTTTGGAAGAACAAGAGTGAACCAGGTCTGGTTATGAAGAAGATTGGTGGCCCCATGCTCACTTTGCATGTCAAGAACTTTGAGCGCAACTTTGTGTTTGTGGAACTCACCTTGATTTCCGGGGTAGTTATCTTCGATGCTGAGATGAGCCCTATGGCAAGCCTTCATGATATGATCGAGATGGCCAAGAATGCTGAACGAGTGATGGAACTCATGTCTAATTATGACTGGAATGACAAGAAAATTCTCAATCCATGGGGTGAAGCAATTCCAATGAGTATGAAATTATATTTGATTTGGAGAGCCTACTGGGCTAACGAAGCGGGCAGCATGGAGCACGCCTTTTGTGACTGTCAAAGGGCGAAAAAACCCAGGATGAGGATGTTCGATCTGTGAACAAAATGTATGGAGAGCCCAGAGTTTCATTTACCGATTAAAAGTAGTCTCATGTTACTATAAGAACCGTGATCATCTATATATTACGCGTTCCTGTTTATCAGCTTGAACCGAGGCACCTCTCTGGATTTTTATGCTGCGTTGCACCGCACCAAGGTCCATGTCCTGAGTTGTGTTTCAATGTTGTAGAAAATGGTTCAATGATGTTCAATGTTCCCATGCTTCTTTACTGGATCTTGGCGCCTGTGCAGTCATCGGTTTTTGAAAGCGATCAATTCAAGAGCTTGGCAAACACGTGTAAATGGGCATTTGCACAATGCATTTATGTTTGGAAATGACAGCATCCTTTGATTAACCATGAGGTTTTTCAAAGAAAAAAATCAGAAAATTATACATGATTTCATCACAAAGCTAAAAGCATCAACGCAAACTGCATCAACCATACTGTAAACTACATTCAAAACTGCATCACGAACAATGCAAACTACATTATACAAACTGCAAACAGCATTATGCATAATGTAGTTTTGTAGGTCTTTTAATGCAGTTTGCAATATAAATATGCTGCCATACTGCAGTTTGCAATATAGTTTAAGTTGTTAATGTAGTTTGCAATATAAAACTATGGTTTCATTGCAGTTTGCAGTATAGGTTAATGTAGTTTGCATTAGTGCATAATGTAGTTTGCAGTATACTCGATGCAAAGTGCATTATATATAATGCAGTTTATCATGCAAACTACATTGTGCATAATGCACTTTGCATTCATGTTTGGACTGATTGTTATATTTTTTCCGGTGTGCAGATTTTCTTTACAAATTTCTCGCCAGATGCATCATATATAGTAATACGGTTTATCCTGAAAGATGCTGTCATCTCCAAGAGAGATCTTCACGCAACTGCATCCATGATGCACTATATGCTGGACGTTTCAGGCAAAATGGTTTGGATTTTCTATGCAGATCTGACATTGTTTGGAAAGATCCCCATCTCACATGCATCTCCCATGTGTCTCACATGCGCCACAAATGCGTCTCACATAGGACACAAATGCAAAAGGTTCTTGAAACATATGAGTCAAGTTCTTGACACACACTTATATACACTATCTGAACCCTTCCCAGGTCTTGCTTGCTGTTCCACAGGTCTTGTTTCATATCTCTAAAGAGACTTTCAATGCGTCTCACATAGGACTGACAATGCAAAAGGTTCTTGTCTCTCATGAATCAAGTTCTTGACGCATGTTTCATATCTCTATATAGACGTTCAAGTGATTTCTATGAGGTCTGCGATGGACAAAAAAAAACCACCAGCTATAGCTACAGTGTGTGTGTGTGTGTAAATTTCTGTATATAAAGATAGCAGATAGAATATTACACATATATATATACATATGTATGTATATGTGTTCTTGTGGCCGTGCATCCGTCTCACAGTGGCCTTGACATTTTCCGTGGCAGGCTATCGATGACTTCTCCTATAGTTTGATGCTTGGAGTGCACAGTATATAGATCTTTTCGAATGCACACGTTAACCATGATTTTTTTTTATAGGTTTGGTCAACATAAAAGCGTTCAATGTGTCTTTCAAGGTGAATTTCTCAGTGCAGAGAGGCAAAGATTGGACAGGACAGTTTTGGGCACAGCATTCTGAATAAGGACTTGTTTCTTGCACTCGTGCAGCCAAGGTACCGAACTATATATTCAAAAGAACCGAAATCAAATATATGTATGTATTTGATTGAAAAAGTCTTGGGTCTTGAGCATTAAACACATCTATATATATATATATGCCGTTCTATTTATTTAATTGGGTCTTGAACATTATATATATTTATATTTACACCTATAGGTATATATATATATATACATATATATATATATATTTATATATATATGCATATATATATATGCGGTTCTGGCTGGCCATGCATGGTTACCAACCTTGCAACCGGCAGACGCAATCGCCCCAATTTGGATCAACTTGTGGTGCAGTACACATATACAAATCAATACTGTGGAGTGACAGAATTAACTGCCAAGAGAGAGAGAGAGAGATATACATCAGTAAATAAAATATGTGAAAAATTCCAAGATCCACACACTATATACAAGAACAGCGCACAGCAGCAAAATCCAAAGGATATGCACTTTCCAAGAACTCAACCAAGTCTATTTCATACAAAATATATCTCTATATATATATACATATATATATATAAATCTGTAATTTACATATTTTTTGATTCATGCGAAAAAATACACACAAATTTCATTAGCATCACGTGCTTAAAACTAGATTTACAACAATTTCCATTGTATCTAATTATGAAACAATGAGGCCACAAGGCCTACATTAAAATATACATGAAAACTGATCAACCACATACATTAAAAACATCGAAATATAGCTCATTTTGCATTGAAGAGAACATAGTGAAAAAAATAGTTCCCCAACTAAATGTACATTTAGTAATGCTACTAAATTTAGTTGCCAACAAAATTTAGTTTTTGATTTAGTTGGATTTTAACTAAATTTAGTTGGCAACTTAAATAACTAAATCACTATTTCAAACTAAATTTAGCTCTTTTTTACTAAATTTAGTATTATTTGATCTTATAGGTATGTCTCTGGATTTGGCAGGGCCATACCAAGTTGGGCGAGATCTGGGAACTGGGAAGTCTTGCAGGTACATGGTGGCGGTTGTTCCAATTCCAGTACTACATGAACTTTCGGTGGCACATGAAATCCGTGATCTTCAGCCAGAAGATGTTGAAGAGGCTCCCGAACATCCAGAAGAAGAAGAAACAGAGGAGCCGGTGGAGGATGTGGAGCAGGACGTGGTGAACGCCTTGAATGAGAAGGCGAACATTGAGGAGATGGCTGAACCTGCATCGGTTCTTCAAAATGTGACGCTGATGGAACCGGTCCAATCTCGACATGTGGACCATCTGGTTGCAGCGATGTCCAAACTTCATGCCAAATACCGGATGCTGGGGGTCAATGTCATGCGGCTGCGCACAGACCGCGAAAAGTCTTTTCTTCATGCCAAAGTGCAGCGGTGGTGCGAGCAGCACCAACTGGTCCAAACGATGACTTCTGGTGATGACCCAGCAGGAAATGGCCGGTGCGAGATTGAGGTTGGACAGCTGAAGAGGCGTTTGAGGCTGATGCTAGTCTGGGGTCGATGCTGCACTGTGGCCATGTGCAGCTCGACATGCGGCCGAAGAGAGGTTCCGTCTTCAAGTTCAACGTCTTGGGCTTTCGATGAAGCCAATGCTGAGGTTTGGTGCTCAAGTGGCGGTGAAGGTGAAAAGAAGGCATCGCCGGGGCCAACCTTTGTCCAATCCTTTCAGGTCGATGCAGTGTCCGGACGGCCATCATCCCAGGTCCTGATGGTGATGAGGCGCAGTTGGAGCTTCGTCAAATTGATGCTGGTGGTGGTCGTGGGAATCGGGGGAGGAGATTGATTGGAAAACAGTCCGATGATCCTCATCCTCTTCAAGGGGCTATGCCGCTGTTGTTTGAGCAGCCTCGTGCGGAGCTAGCTGGACCTGCCCTTATCAAGATGCGGCAGGGGGGGAGACTATTGGAGGTACTATTGGAGGTGAAAATCAAATAGAAAAAGATTTTTTTTTGACCCAAAATCCTCCTTGTCTTCTTCGACGGCATCCCCTTCGAGTGGCTCGGACTGTGGCATAGTGGAATGTTGAAACTGTGGTCTTTGCCAGCCTCTTCAATGTGGGCATTTTGGGGACTACAAAATTGTGGATGAGGCCGCTTTGAAGGCCTTGATAGTTTCTGAGGGGTTCGACGCTTCAAAGAATGTAGAGGCGAGGTCGACGTCAGACTGGGTTTTTGCAGGAGGTTCAGCGAACATGGAAATGCTCCAGTCCAGAATGGGTGTTTGTGGATGGAGATTGAGGTTGGCAACTAAGGCAATTTTACGTGCAGTAATGTTCTTAGCAAAGATTGAACTACTACCCTCCTACCACCCCACACTTCTCATGTTGCGATTTGCCCAGCGCACGGCTGGGCATACTTGGTGGCGAGCGTTGGCGGATATGATGGCAGCCTATCAACCTTTGCCTATTCCGTCCCTAGTGGAATCTGGTATCCTTCTATCTCCTCATGTTTCAGGAGTCATAACTGCACAAAGGAAGCAAATTTTGCAGCGGTACAAAACCAAAGTAGTTTTGCCGATACTTCAGGCTCACGACAATGCTGAGTATGATGAAGCTGCAAGCAAGTGGCTGTCTGCTTTTCAGTGTAGCGTCAGGGATTTCTGCCCCAACAGGCTTGTGCAAGGGTGGAATGTTTTAGAAGTGCATTTGGCCATGAAGAGTGGGCGTTCATTAAGCTGACGGGGCGATGGCCTCTTTGGAACTTTCCTGATCTGGTAGGTACGGAGATCCTGACTAGCTGCCCATTGTGTGCCACGCGCAATGTTTCGGTTACCCATGTTCTCAAAGCTTGTAGGGGTACGTTGCAATTGTTTTTGCGCTCAGGGCTTGTGGATTTCACTTCAAGAACTGTGCCTACACCCACATTCCTTATGTGCCTATTCCATTCCTCGGCTGGGGTCCAAGTGGACACAGCACAGCCCGTATCCGCTATGTGGGCTTGGTGATGCGACGTGTAGCTTTGGCGCTGCGGGAATAAATAATGCGTGGCAACGACCTGCCAATTCCAATTGGAGGTAGCGCGCCACCCATTCCCTCATCCATCTCACCAGGTGCTGGTAGGTGTTTGGGGTTTACACATGAGCAATGAGCAATGAGCAATGGGTGAAGGAGGGTGAGTGGTCCAAGTTTTGTGGGTACGAGTTCACCAAGAAGGAGAACGCTATCCTTTTGTCTCAGAGGTCTTACATCAGGGATCTGCTCAGTCGCTATGAGGACTTGGTGCCGAAATCGACACCACTTCCAGGCACTTTAGATGAGACTCCTGAGGAGAACGTCCAGATCTCTGATGTCCGTGCAGCTCAAACCGTGGTGGGAGAGCTTCTTTAGGCCGCTTGCAGATCGAGGCCTGACTTGAGCTTTGCAACATCATGGTTGGGTATAGGCATGTTACCAAATGTCCTCGTCGGGTGCTTTCTTTGAGCCGTCACACCCTGGGGTATCTGAGTGCAACAGCCGACATGAGCTTGGCCTACAACCGATGTGAAGGTGGTTTTGGCTCTGGGGGTAGCTTGGCCTTCCAGCGCAACATGCTCACCTTGGAGGTCTTCAGCGACGCGGCTATGGGAGCTCAGTGCCAACGTGGTCATCAAGGCTTGGTGGCGGTCTATGGGGGTTCTCCGGTGTAGTGGGACTCGCGGCAACAGCCTTTTTGCGTGCTTAGTACAACGGAGTCTGAGCTTTTAAGCTACTGCGATGGTTTGGTGCTTGGTGACTCAATTTCATCAATAGTGGAGATTTTGGAGAACAACCAGCTGTGTGAAAAAGGTGAACGAGTCCTGTATGGGGACAGTATGTCGGGCTTGAAGCTCCTGGAGGCTCCTGACGGGCCTTGACGCACCCGCCATCTTCGCCTTCGAAGCTATGTTCTCCGTGAACGTCTTCAATGGGGCCCTTTGGAAGGCGCGACATCTTCCTGGCAGCGAGCTGGCATCAGACCTGCTGACGAAGCCGGTCACTTCACCTTCGGCTTGGCAGAAGTTCTATGACTTCATGGGCATGGTGGTCAATGCTGGTCAAAAGCTGGAGGATGACCTCTAAGATCAGTTAAGGCAAAAAAATGACTAATAGTCAAATTTCAATTTTAAGGCAAAAAATTAACTAATAGTAAATTTTGATAAAAATTGACTTAAGTTAATTTGCCTAAATTGCCTTAAGAAAAGCTTGTAAAAACCAACTGAAATCAAATAATTATTTATAAAAAATGAAGAACAACGATAAAGAAGAGGCTTGCAGCTCTAACATGTCAATAGTCTTTGCACCAATGGTTTCAGGTTTTGTAGCGTTTTGCAAGAAAATATGCTCACACATGTGCTGTTCCTCCTACATGTCAAGCACTTACTTTTCTGACTGCAGTAAGTTTCGCATTATTATTGTCCTTTGCTTAGGCTTTGGCTTTGCCATCTTTGAAATGAGATCACACAAAAGTTGCTTGGGCAAATGGTGAGCTTTCTGTTGAGACCTCTGGGATGTGACTTAAATGACTCAAATGCTACCTAGTCTTACCCCTGCAATGTTATTTAGACACCTGAGATGTTACCTAGATTTTACTTTTTTTGGTGTTGTCACCTATCTTTCCCAGCCTTGTTTCCTGATCCCTTCACATCCACCACATGATGATAAAACAAGCTCTAAGCTCACATTAAGATTTTCATCTTCCTTTGTCTTATCTTCCTATCATCAAGCTCAGGTAAGACAAAATCCTACCTTTAAGGTAATAATAGACAAATGTCTGACTATTAGGTAGAATTTTAATAGCCTTATAACAATTCCAAGTTAAGTGAATTCTGAAACAACCTCGGAATTACCTTTTTTTGATGTTTTTTTCTTGTCTCAGTAACATTTTTTGTTTAGGTCACATGTTTTTTGGAGTGTGTGTTGGGTGGGATTCTGAGTCAGTGTTCTTTTTAAGTTATTGAAATATTTCAATAAAGTTACTAAGATATTCCGACATGGCTCCATTGAAGTTTAAGCCCCATGGAATACTATTTCAATTGGGTTCCAGTGCCAATAAGAAACCCAAAAATTTCAAGCCTTATCCAGCGAAATGTGAATGGTCAGAGGAGAAGGAAAAAAGGGGAGAGGGAGGGGAGAAGTGAGAAGAGAAGAAGAGGAAAGAGAAAGAACAAAGAGAAAAAGGAAAGAGGAAAGAGACAAGAGCAAAGTGTGCAGAGAAGAGAAGAGCAGAGAAGAAAGAAAAACTCAAACAAAAAGGGGCAGAGGAAAGAGGAGAGAGAAACTAGCAGAGGGAAGAGAGGAGACAGAGGAGGAAGAGAGTGTATTTTTTGGCCCATTGTTGGGATTTTTTCCCCCTTTTACTTGGCAGTCCGTTTAGTTTGGCCCAAAATTAGGATTGATTTTTTCTTACCCTTTACTTGGGCCTCAGAAAAAATTGGCCCATGGCTGGCAGTCCATTATTTTTTTTCTCTTATACTTGGGTCTTCAGCAATGTCGGCCCATAGTTTGCGGTCAAATCTTGTGTTTCCTTTTACTTGGGCCTCCCATTTGTTGGAAAAACTGGAAGTCATTATTTTGCTTCCATGCCCTTGGGCCTTCCATTTTAAGCCTGCAACATTCACAAAATCATATGGTTATGCCTAGGTTTTATTACTATCCTGGGCTAACCTTTGCTCAATGGGCTACAAACAAATATTTTTTTTTGTAAAACATTGAGCTGGGTGCATGGGTTGGAAGCTGCCATGGTGGCATTTTCCATTCACATGTTGAAAACACATGGGCACTGTTTGGTTTGGAAAATAATGCTGTGGCTACCAAATAATACATTGTATTTCAAAAAATGGTCACATATTGTTGTAATCACATGTGTTGCCTACTAATGCCATATGATAGTCATAAAATTAAATAACACATGACATGAATATAATTCATTTTTATTTTTCATTTTTGAAAAAAACAAAACATAGTGGGATAACAAGTGAAGAAATGGTGGTGTCTCAAAATTGGGGTGTCCATGGGTGCCCCAAACATTTCTTTTTTGGCTCAAAAAACAAGGCTTGGGGCACCCGAATTTTGAGACAATCCCAAATGGAAAAACAAAAAAAAAACATAAAATGAAAAATAAAATAAACAAAACAAAGCTTGGGGTGCCAGTTTGGTGCAAGTTTGCTGCAAACTTGCACCCTTGAGGTGCAAGTTTGATTATTTTTTTATGGAATCCGTCATGGATATTTCATGATTTTTTATGGGTATTTCAAAGATTTTTCATGAAATTTCATGGATCGCTCATGGATTCTTCATCAAAATTTTGATCAACAGGTGCTAGTTTGGTGCAAACTTGCACCCCTGGTGTGCAACTTTGATGCTAGTTTGATGCCAGTTTGATGCTACTTTGATGCTGGTTTGATGCCAGTTTGATGCTAGTTTGATATGGCTTTTGGAAAATGATTTAAAACACAATAGCTACCATAGTAGCTTATGAAACTGGCACCAAAGTGGCACCAAACTAGTATCAAACTAGCATCAACGTAGCACAAAACTGGCATTAAACTAGCATCAAACTGGCATCAAACTAGCATCAAAGTTGCACACCAGGGGTGCAAGTTTGCAGCAAACTTGCACCAAACTAGCACCTGTTGATCAACATTTTGATGAAAAATCCATGAGCGATCCATGAAATTTCATGAAAAATCTTTGAAATACCCATAAAAATCATGAAATATCCATGAAAGATCCATAACAAAACATGAAACAATAAACAATATAATAAAAACGAAGTCAAAGAAAACACAGAACTTGAATGCCATCTATGGGCCAAAAATATTGGAGACCCAAGTAAAAGGGATGAAATAACTGCACTCCCGACTTTGGTCAAGGGGCCAAGGAAATGGAACCAAAAGAAATGACTGGCAACTATAGTGGGACAAACTTTTTGGAACCAAAGTAAAAGGGATGAACAAACTTCACTCCTGATTTTGGACCAGAAAAATTGGGAGGCCTAAGGAAGTGGAACTAAAAACTTGACTGGCAACTATGGGCCAAAATTTTTGGAGGCCCAAATAAAAGGGGCCCAAAACCTTCACTCCCGACTTTGGGCAAGAAAAATGGGAGGCCTAAGTAAATGGAACCAAAAAACTTGACTGGCAACTATGGGCCAAACTTTTTGAAGGCCCAAGTAAAAGGGGCCCAAAAACTTCACTCCCGACTTTGGGCAAGAAAAATGGAAGGCCTAAATAAATGGAACCAAAAGAACTTGACTGGCAACTATGGGCCAAACTGTTTGAAGGCCCAAGTAAAAGGGGCCCAAAAACTTCACTCCCGACTTTGGGCAAGAAAAACGGGAGGCCTTAAGTAAATGGAACCAAACAATTTGACTGGCAACTATGGGCCAAAATGTTTTGAGGCCCGAGTAAAAGGGATGAAAAATAATTCCCAACTTTGGGGAAAAAAACAAACTTTGGGCCAAAAAATGACTCTCTTGCCTCTCTTCTCTCTTTTCTTTTCTCTTTTCTCTTTCCTCTTTCCCTTTTGTGTTTTAATTCTTCTCTCTTTTTCTTCTCTTCTCTTCTCTTTACATTGTGTTTTTGTCTCTTTCCTTTTTATTCTTGCTCCTGTCTCTTTCCTCCTCTGCTTCTTCTCACTTCTCTCTTCCCTCTTTTTCTTTTCCCTTTAAGCATTCACATTTTGCTGCCAAGGGCATCAAACTTTTAGGTTTTTTGTTGAATCAACACTGGAACCCTATTGAGATAGCATTCCATGGGGCACAAATTTCAACAGGGCCATATTGAAATATTTCAAGAACTTTCAAAATTCAATTGTTTCAATGACAGGCATGTTTAAATAAGTCTTATTGGTGTGAGCCCGCCCTCTCAGGTATACCAAGGATGCTATGCAACTTGCCTTTGTGATGTAGCATGGGCAAGTTGCGCAGCATCCGTGGTATACCTGAGAAGGCAGTGATCCTTGAGCAAATTGTGGAGAAAAGAAAAATTCATGTGGTGGAGGTAAAGGATGGCTGAGAACACAGGGAACAGCAGAAAGGGTGGCAGAACAAGAATACCACATGTCTAAGTAACAATTGAGTTGTCTAACTCACATTCCAAAAAATGAAAATAAGTAACATTGCAGTCAGCTAAGTAACGTGCAAGGTCTCTACAAAGATTGATTAACTGTATTGATTCTCTGCCTTTTCCAAAAAAAGGAATTTTACTGTGTTTTTTAGTCCTTTTTTTGATGCTGTTCATACAAATAAACTTAAGGTTATTTATCTTAAAGTTACCTAATAGTTAGATTTTTACCTCAGAACTGAAAGCTAACTATTAGGTAGAATTTTGTCGCTTAGAGAAGGAATATCTTCCACCACAAGATATCATGATTCTTATCTTAGGCAGTACTTTCACATTTTCTAGTGGAGCCAGAGCTACATGAACTCACAAATCAGTCAAACAACATGACAACACAATGGATCCCAAGAGAGACTCTTTTCTCCAGCATGCATGAAACAGTGACCAAAATGTCTGCAATCAAGAAAAAATGCAAGTGTTACAACAAAACAAATGTTTCTTTAGCTGACAAAACATAAAATATTTCAAACAAAAATGAAAGTTATTTAGCCAAAAAATACATGTTGTTTAGGCTTTAAAAAATTAACTTAAGTTAATTTAACCAATTTGACTTAAGTCAAATTTGGGATTTGACTTACCTCAGGCTTGCAATAAGGCAATTTGATTTTTTACTATTAGTCAATTTTTTGTAGATTGCCTAAAAGGCAATTTTTTGCCTTAACTGATCTTAGAGGTTCTGTGGAGGGGGGAACTGACGATGATCAGTACAACGAGGAGGCGGTTGAGTCCAAGGAGTTAACCAGCGATTGTGGCTACTCTGTGGTGACCGATCAACCAGCCGATCACGTTGCCAGCCCGGAGGATGAGTCCGCTGACATGTGAGCCGCTCTTAGCTCTCTTTTTGGAATGGCTCGAAGCAGCCAATGGAATCTTTTGGAAACTCCTTTTGGCCATAGGCCGACTTGGCACTTGCTTGATTGTTGTGGAACAGCAAGGGGGAGTGTGGATGTTCTAGTCGTCCTACACTGGAAATCGAAAAGTGTAACAAGTTTTCTTTTTGGAGTTGAGAAGATTAGCATGGCCCCTGCATAGGAAACCAGTCTTGTGCAGCATGGCCTTCCCCGCCAAGGATGACACACACACATATCCCTTGGCGCTACTTTCATGGCTCAAGAAAAATAGGAGCGGTGCAGCTCACTGGCGCAGTACCTGTGCCTTCACAAAATGAAAAAATAATTTAAAATAAGTTCTTTGATAAGTTCAAAAAAGTGCCTAAAGTGAAAATTTCTTCCATTAGTGGTCTCAGTGATATACATAAGATTTGATTTGAAATATGTATATATATATATATATGTATATCGTATGTATATATATTTTTATATATCGTCAAATATATACATATATGTGTAATGTATTATGTAAGTTATATTAATATGTATGTAATTGTCATACATGTATTGTTGCTTGTTATAATTTCACTAATAGCAATATATGTTCCAAGGTTTGTTCTCACACGATTCTTCCCTCTCCATGGCATGTCGTTCCCTCAGCAGTTTTCAATTAAACCATGAAAACATAACAAAAATAACGAAACTCCCATGAACGAGATACATCTTCTCAGAAACAGCGTTCCTGAGAGAACATGTGCGCACAGACTTCCGATATCTATATCTCTACATCTCTGTTTTATGTATATTCACGGTAGGTTAATATGGATATTATCCATTTTCCCTTTTTGATCTTTGAATATCCTGCCCGTTTTTACGGCATACAAGGTTCAACCATGAAACCACGAATTCATGTGTGAATTTCTAAAAAAATGTTCGCTGATTTATTCAATGGATTGGTTTAATGAAAAAGCAATGGAAAACCATAGACTTTCCCATTAAGTATGAGGTAATTTTCCCTTAAACCAATCCATTGATTTAATGTTGGGTCCTGGTTAGTGTAGGGCCCCCCCCACCCCCACATAATTTTTGGATCCTTTTTACTGTGAAAATTTTGAAAAATATGTGATCAGTTGATGTCAATTAGTTTTCAATTGATTCTCAATTTACTTTCAATGGATTTCAATTGATTTTCAATTTGCTTTCAATTGATTTCAATTGATTTCCAATTTAATTTCAACTGATTTCAAATGATTTCAGTTTACTTTCAATTGATTTCAAGTGACTTCAACTTACTTTCACTTGACTTCAATTTTCAATTTATTTTCAATTGATTTCAAATGATTTTCAATTGATTTTCAATGTGATTTCACATGATCTCAATTTTTTCCATTGATTTCATTTTACTTTCAATTGATTTCAAGTGACTTCAACTTACTTTCACTTGACTTCAATTTTCAATTTATTTTCAATTGATTTCAGTTGATTTTCAATTTACATTCAATTTACTATCATTTGGTTTCAATTTGCTTTCATTTTACTTTCAATTGATTTCAATCGATTTTCAATTTGATTTCACATGATTTCATTTTTTCAATTGATTTCATTTTACTTTCAATTGATTTCAAGTGATTTTCAACTTACTTTCAATTGATTTCAAATGATTTTCAATTTACTTTCAATTGATTTCAACTGATTTCAATTTACTTTCAATTGATTTCAATTGATTTTCAATTTAGTTTCAATTGATATCAATTTTCAATTTACTTCAATTGATTTTCAAGTTGCGGTCAATTGATTTCAATTGATCTCAAGTGATTTTCAATTTACTTTCAATTGACTTTCATCTCGCATGGGGGATTAGTTTCTTTGCTTGTGAAGGCTCAGGCCCCGCTCTAGCCAGTTTCCTAGCATCCCATCACATCAGCCATGGAGCAGTTCAACACTGAGATGGCCAACCTCAGGTGTCAGCTCAAGTATCATCAGGCAGAATGGGTTTCTCACCTCAGCAAGGTACTATCTGTTGAGGAAATCTCTTTGGATGCTCAGGCTTGGATTTGTTTTTTTGTTTCCCAATGGGAATACCACTAATTAAGTTATTAATCAAGTAACTAATTAATTGGTTAATTACTGGTGGAACTCTTGTTGCAATGTGTTTTATTTTCGGGTGGTTCTTCAAGCAACTCCATGGAGTTGGTGATTCTGAGAGATGACGTGGCTGAGCTCAAGATGAAACTCAAGTGCTCTAAGGAACAGTTTGTGGACCTCCTGCAGAAGCACTACACTCAGCAGTTGATTCAGCCTGATCTGCGCCTGATGTCAGCAAGCCTGCTGACTACTGAGGAGCCTCCTTAGGATCAGGATGCTGTGCCTGCTTGGGTGATGCTCAGTGTCAGGAATGAATGATCTTGCTGAGCTCCACAAAGACCTGAGTTATCACCCAAGGATCACTCAGGGGCAATGGGTTAGGATTCTCAGGACAGCTCTTGAGGATGCTTTGGAGGGTTGGCCCTCAGAGCCTGTCTATTCTTCTCAGCATGCCCAGCCTGCCCAGCCTGCCAAGCCTGAGGCACTTGATGCTACCCCCAGCAAGTTTCAGGAGATGGACAAGAAGTTGAATGCAAAGGCTGGCCCTGAGGTTGGCTGAGGGCTCTCAGGTCTTGGGTTCTCAGGTCTTGGGCTCTCAGCCTACGAGTAGTAATGATGAAGCAGCATCGGCTCCCTCAGATGCTGAGCCCAACTCCAAGAAGGCCAAGTCTGATGAGCTCTAGAGGACTGAAGTGTTCATATGTGCATGTCTATGTGATTCCTCAGCTTTTTAAGGATCAAATCCAAGTGCAAGGACTCAGCAAACCTTAGCTCCATATCACCTCAGCCATGTGGAACTATCATGGGAGGGCCTCAGGCAGACTTCATCCTGAAGCCTGCTGAGGTGCCAGATGGAGTTTGGTGGGCTCAGGTAGGCAGCCGAAGGCGCTACCAGCTTGAGCCTAATGCTCCACCTCAGGAACCCTCAGGGCTAGCTTGCTTCAACAACTCAAATGATAGTGACATTGTGGAGTATCCTAGATACCTCAGGAAGCCTATGGTTGACTGTGGCAATGGCCACAAAGTCTATCTCAGAAGAATTCCCTGGCAAGCAGGATGTCGAGAATGCACTGTGCGTGGGTGGAACAGCTGGATGCAGTTTTTTTTTGGTCTGCGCGTGTTTTAGCATAGGACAATGAGCATTAATTAATTAACTAAATAGTTAATTAGTTCATGAATTGATTAATTATTGATTTAAGTAATGAGTAAATGAATTAACTAATTCCTTAATCAATATTCATCAATTAATTAATGAATTATTTATTTATTTAATTAACTCATAAGTTAACTAATTAATTAAGTAATTAATTAATTTTGATTAATTGACTAATTAGTTAATAAATACTTGGCATTATTTTTTACTTAGCTGATCAATTAATGAACTAACTGATATAGTTGGCATTTTTTCATGGACAATATTTGCAGCCCTGCAGGATCACAATGGCTGGTCCCAGGAAGTGCTTCGAAGATATTACACTGAGGTGCTCAGAAAGGACCCAGTGCCTTAGGGTGCATTTGCAGCTCCTCAGTTCAGAAGAGCTCAGTTTTATCAGGGCATGAAGCCTCCTGAGCCTGATGCACCACCTCCTGGATTCTCAGGAACAGCTGCTTCTTCATCAGCACCAACCAAGACACAAGTTTGGAAGCCTCAGCCTATCAGGACTGCCAATGATGCTTAGGGCTATGTCAAGTCTCAGCCCCACAAGCTGGACATGAGCAAAAATATTGAGAAGCTCCTGGACAACTCAGCATCAGATGAGAAGCGAAGTGACTTGGACAGCGTACCTGAGCTGATTGAGGACATGGGGTCCAAGCTGCTACTACTCGAGGAGGCAGCTGCCTCTCAGGAACTCACAATCACCAGGCTCAGGCAAGATGCTCAGAAAATGGAAGAGGAGCAACATGAGCTCAGCGCTTTGCAATGAGCTGGCAATGAGTCTGGACAGAGCTGAGTTATACATGCAGCATTAGCATGCTCAGGATCTTCTGAAGAGGGCATCTCTTAGTTCCTTCATGAGGGAGGATGGCCTGAGTGAAGCAGATACCAAAAAGATGCTGCAAAAATCTCAAGTTGATGAGACTAGTCACAGGAAGGTGCTCATGTCTCAGGACTCAGTCAACAAGAAGCCCAAGGTCAAGGAGGAATATGAAATGGAGACTGAGGGTGCAGAGTCTCAGGTGCATGAATGCTGAGCAGATAAATACAAGTCTTAGTCAATTCCTGAGTCTCAGCAGCATGTTTAACAGCTGGCAGAAAAATGAGTGCAGCTCTGAAGGGATGTGGGTGGTTTTGCCACTGCTGCTGGTTGTTGTTGCTGTTTAGATTAATTAACTAATTAATTATTTAATTAATTAGTTAATTAATGAAGTAATTAATTAGTTAATTAAGTAATTAATTAGGTAATTAACTAAGTAAATAATTAGTTAATTAATTAATTAATTACTTTAGCATAAGTAATGGGTAATGATGGACACTAACATACACTGAGTTTAGTGTCAAATAATTTGTCTTTCAATTTTGCTCCCAGCTTTTTGTCCCTGACAGGACCTCGGCATCCTGAGCAACTGGACTACCTGGTGGCTACCTCAAGCTCAGCATGAGGTCTTCTTTCCTCATCGAACCCTCAGCAAGCTTGAGTGTTTTTTTTCATTGAGCTGAGGAAGGCTTAGTGATTTTAGAATGTCTCAGCATGTGACTATCAGCAAGAGACACTGTCAAAAGATGGTTGGGAAAGTGGTGGGGTTGGGTAGAGCTGCAAGCACTAAGATTGAACTTAGCAGCATGAATCAACAATTCCTGTAAGTAATCAAAAAACTGTGAGTCAATAAATAATCAACTTAGATTTTATGTTCTTTAATTACAATGGTTTAGATGGCTGTTTGATCTTTTCAGATAAGGCAGTAGGTGGACAAAATAGTGGACCCCCACAGCAAACATACTATTGAGGATCATGGTTATTCAGTTATTCATTGTTTTTTTTGTTGGCTGAGGTTCATCCTTTGGAAAAAACTTTTGATTTTGATTCCAAGAAAATGAAGCTAAGTAAAAGAAATTACTTTACTTCGAATTATCCCCACCATGACATCTATACGTTTTGTTACTGGCAAATCTTCTGGCATTCTATCTGACATATCTTCTGGCATTATATCTGGCATATCTTCTGGCATTCTATCTGGCATATCTTCTGGCATATCTTCTGGCATTCTATCTGGCAAACATTCTGGCATTCCATCTGGCATATCTTCTGGCATTCTTTCTGACATTCTATCTGGCATTCTATCTGGCATATCTTCTGGCATTCCATCTGGCCGTTGAGGTCCAGCGGTGCTCACTGAGCTCGGAGGGTCCCAGGTTGAGGTCCAGCGGTGCTCACTGAGCTCGGAGGGTCCCAGGTTGAGGTCCAGCGGTGCTCACTGAGCTCGGACGGTCCCAGGTTGAGGTCCGCGGTGCCCAGTGCGCTCAGACCCTTGCAGTTGAGGTCCAGCAGTGCCCACTACGTGCGGAAGTTGGCGAAGAGCTTGGCGAAGAGTTGGCAAGGCGGAAGTGAACATGGGAGAGGATGCAAAGGTGGTGGAGAAGCTGGAGGAGAGGGAGGAGGAGGAGGAGGCGGAGGAGGAGAACAACTGTGATAAAATCTAACAACCCTCACTTGGCAGGTGGGGAAAAAGCTTTAGCAAAGGAAAACGATAAAAGGAATGTTTGAACAGTTTTCACCTCAGGCAGCAGCTGGACACAATAGTGGACCTCCACAACAAACATACTATCTAGGATCATGGTCATTTATTGATTTTTTTTGGTTGGCTGAAGTTCACCCTTTGGAAAAACCTTTTGATTTGGATTCCTAGCAACATGAAGCCAAGTAAAAGAAAAAAGTTTTTAGCAAAGGAAAAGGTAAAAGGACTGTTTGAACAGTTTTCACCTCAGGCAACAGCTGGACATAGCGGACCCCCACAACAGACATACTTTTGTGGATCAGGGTTGCTCATGGACTACCCTCTTGAAAAATTGTTTGGATGTTGTGTTTTTTTTTGATTGGGTTTTGATAAGGCATCCTATATATTTGTTGCTGATGGGTCATAATTAAACTCAAACAAAATGTTTCTTCAGACAACAGCTGGAGACAATAGAGGACCACCACAGCAATCATATTTTTTAGGATCAATATTGCTAATGAAAAAATGAATTTAAAAAATGCAAGAAATATGTTCAAAAAAACGAAAAATTGGAAAAAATACACCCAAAAAACTTCACACAATGATTCAGAATTATTTTGGAAAAACTTGACGCAATATTGTTTCCCCACACTAAGCGTCCAGCATTATACTGAAAACTATAAAATTCAAATGTCACACAACTCGAACTGTGTCGGTCACTCCGTTTCCGCCATGGCACTTCATGGCGCTGGCTGGTCAAAATGCATGGACAATTCATGGTTTCAGTTTCACCCAAGTTCCGTGGCAACAGTGTATTGGCAGGTCTCATCTGCAGGCCCAAAAATCCAGTATGAACACGTAGAAGTCAGGGGGTGCCGCGAAATCTTAGCCAAATTGACAATACTTACCAATATTATACATTGTGCCATATATTTATATATACTTGTTGTTTTTCAATGGTAGTCAGTGAGTGGGGGTCATGGAAGTTATATGTATAGTTGTTTTTTGAATCTGAGTAGGTTTACGTTACGTACATTTCCTGCATTTAGTTGTATGTTCATTTTTTTTTCGAATTGACGATGCTATGGTTTATGGTAGCTATATCTATTGTTTTAACATGGTTGCTACCAGGGATTAAGGTATTTGAGCAGTATCTATATTTTCATCAGAGGTATCACTTCTATGTTATTTTTTTGCGTTTTTGGGTTTGCATAGAGAAACACACACATATATATAATATAATGTAATAAATATATATATAAATATATATACACATAAACCTGGTGAACATGGTTTTCATAGAAGCATAAACCACAGAAAACCTGGTGAAAAAAACAGAGAAGTTTCCGGCACGGAACATCTCACCTTTTGTAGTGCGTGGATGGTTGCTTTGGCATCAGAGGACTTTGACAGTTCCGACGTGTTCCGAGTCCCGAAAAACACCCGGCAGAGTTCTGATTTCTGGCGGTGACTGAATATAACTATATGTTATGAGGATCTAGTGGGAATATGATTGATAGCATTTTCGCATTGGTTGATGACTTTGAAAAAAATGTTGGGATTTAGTAGGCATCTCTCCAGCCTCCGCCGTCACCAGTGTAGGAATGGGGCCATAGTGATTAAGGAAGTTAGATAGACCCTCACTTGTAGTTTCCATCTCTTATATCATTTATGTATACCGGTATATATTGTGTCTGTATTATGTACATACAATATTATGATATATTTTGTACATACTACGTATTTATATATATATATATGCATATTATATAATTAAATATGTATGACACTTTGTTGTTCACTTATTTCAAGTGGTCTTCAGCTCTTCACCGAGACCGATGATCCCAGCGTCAAATGCGGATGAGGCACGTGCGGCATGGATGTTTTTATTGGATGGGAAGGTGGTGGTGCCAATGAATCACCCAAAAAGTACCATTTCCATCATTTAGACAGGTTGGTGGTTTGGAACATTTTTTCCATATATATGTATATACATATATATATAGATATTGGGAATAATCATCCCAATATAGAGGGGTTGAAACCACCAACCAGTAGATGATTAAACCAACATTATGGGAAAACCGTCATAAGTAAGAGATTCTAGTTATTTTGAACATATTCTTTCAAATTACTGGAGGGTACTGTACCTCAATTTGTGGCAAATGTATGCAAATGTCATGTACGAAATGAAACGGGTGAAACGTAAACTATAGGATGCTGGGATTTTACATCACCAGAAGGGGGTAATTAAAATTGGATCAAGCGACGAAAAGGCGGGTACTAAAAGATACTGAAAGAAGGGCTGTGTGGAAGCAGAGATGTGTCATGCAAAACTAGCAGACAAGGGGATACCATTAAAGAACAACCAGTTGATTTGGGGGATGTCAAAAGTGAAAAGGGAGCTTGAATGGTGATTGACGACTAGACTGGGATTTCAATATGCACTCATTTACCTGCTTATATGTATCAGGAAAAGGGCCAGCATCCTCGAAAAAACACCAATAAATGCTCATTTGAGAGATCTCCACTTTATTCACATTTAAGCAGAAAATATGAGCATACTTTCCCGGGAAATAAGCGCAAATGCCCAGGAAACACCCGTCCGTCAAGATTCAGATGCGCATTGTCAATTTCGAGTGAGCATAAAAAGTCAGAACGGGCGGAAATCCAAGCAGAAATCATGGAGTCTAGGGGCAGGTTAAGGGGGTGTGGGGGGTAAGTAGCTTATCATATAAAGTTAATATAAAGGTTTATTAGGGGCTTCTGTGTGAGGCTCTTACTAGAAGCTTAATAAGATCTATTAGAAGCTCAATAGATGCTTATCCGTTAAGCAAGCTCTGAACAAGGCCTGGTTAAGTCTTCAGCCAAGGAGCCTAGGACCAAGGCATGGGAGAGTCTGCGGAGGGGAAGGGTCTGGGAAGGTTTGAGCGAGGATTGGAGGGTGGTTGGGGACGTTGGGGGTTGGGGTGGATTTGGGGGGATTTGGGTGGGGGGTAGGCAAATTAGATTGGGAGACAGGCTTGTCCGAGGCTTATCCTTTAAACCCTGGATAAGACCTTATCAGTCTTCAACCAACCTTGAACAAACCTTGAAGAAGGATCTCTTGTTTCATTCATGGTTGGACCAGGGAGTAAAGACAAGCTTTTCCCTGGCGTTGGAGATATCCTATAAGCCCTTATTGGGCTCCTATATGATAAGCTACTTAACCCCCCCTCCCCTTACCCCCCCTAGACTCCATGAAGAAACCGCTATGAGCAGAAAAAAGTGCCAATTGAAGATAGACATATATATATATACATAATAGTAAATTAAGCCATGATGATAGGAAATACATATCTATCAACCCGTACGTATATGTATATATAATGAGATGTGACACATTGATATGTTTCATAGCTTAAATTGGGAACACAGCACGCAACATTCGATTCATGACTGCTTACCAATCCCGCTTCGGACTATTTAACTGGGGTTTCATGTACCACATAACCCACCAAGAGCTAAGCTTTTTTTCTGGAAGTTATCTGGGGAGCAATGACCAGCAAGAGATTACGGATAGAAGGCTTGCCCTCAACGGTGACGGGGCCCTTGTTTTGACTGCAAGGATTGCCACCCAGGGACAACAATTTACTCAATCGGAATTTCAGGACCCTAGACTGGAGATACTGTTTCAATTTAGGTACCTGAAATGGCCATCCATTGACTTACTGGGAAAGGACAAAACATGAGATTTCAAATGGCAAACATAAGATGGATTTAGGCTTCAAAACGAGGTAACACAGGCACTTCATGTACAGTAGATGAGCCATGAGGAGTGTAGCACCCCGCAACCGTGCCCACTCGTGAACAAAGAGAAGCTGATGTATTGCATGACAATCATCCGTCCTCTATGTCCAGATGTCCACATTAATAAATTCATGCGGATGTGACCCAGCATCAATGATTCCGGGACATGTATACAAACTTCAAAAAGCCCAAACATCTTTCATGGGATATGTAATCCAACATCAATTTTCAAAAATGTATACAAATTATCAGGGGCCTCCAGTGCCCATGTAACGAAAACATACCAAAGCGAGGAGGTTGCCAGTCAAGAAAGGGATAACGAATAGGTTTGTCATGCTGAAAAAACATGGGACAAGCTGGGTACCATTCGCTATCATAATGGTGGCTGCCTACCACAAATATGGCTGATACTTAACTTCAAGCAGCAAAAGTATGGTCCTATCCCAAAGTGGGGTCGTATCATCATTACACCATGAGTAGATTGGTGACTTGTCCTTTGGCAGATACGGAGGAGAGTGTGTTCACAAGCCGTTGCTCGAAAAGGTTCACCCATGTTCCTGACATAAAAGGTTTTGCTTCAATGTTTTTAATGTTTTTGTCTTGCTCAATTCTGTCTAGTATCGCAGAAACTCTATCTTAAGCAAATGAGATTGAGTTATAAAGCCAACATCAATATTCGCAAGAGCTCAAGTGGCAACGGACAAAAACTGAAAGCTGAATCAGACTTCCAGCTTCTTGCAGACAAGCATTACAACAAAACATGGCTGACAATGATATATTGTGCAAACATTCAGAATATCGAAAGTAATTTTGTATGTGAATATATATATATATATACAACGCATCATTCCGTATGCATGGCGGAAGGCACGTTGTCCAAACCTATGTGATTCACATTCACTTTGTCTATTTGTATACATATATGTTGTTGCGTACATATATATATATGTATATAGACACGTATAGTGGTTGTCTATATCTTTCTTTCTCTCACTAAATGTATGTTTTATATGTACATATATATATATATATATATGATACATACATGTTGATGTCTATCTGTCTATCTATCTAATGTATCTGTTTGTCTGTCTATCTGTCTATCTATCTATCTATCTACCTATCTATCTATCTATCTATCAATCTATCAACCAATCAATCAATCAATCTACCTTTGCAGAATCTCTATATATATATATATATACATCATACCTCCAAACATTTCCCCTACAAAATCTAACACGTTAACGTTAGGCACAATGCATTTTTGTGGGAGATGGTTGGGTATCTTGAGTCTTCTTCAAGCAGGTTTTTGATTTTGTATATACAAGGACATTTTTTGGATCATTTCAGAGGACACCTTAAGCCTTAAGCCATGTTTTTGATTGTGTAGTGTTTGGGGTTTTCAGGACATTAAGGCAACCCTTTAGATTTTGTGAGTTGTTTTTGGTTATGTAGAGAAATTGGCTGAACCATGATTTCATTTGATTTCATATTATGGTTTCATTTGGTTTCATAAATAGTTGACATTTATGTTCATACTTCTTCTATCATTTTCCGTGGTATTGAAAATTTGAGACTCATATCGAGACTTCGAGTTTTGTAAAAGATGTCATGTTACCCTCTGGTAAACTAACATAACTGTGGAAAATCACCATTTTTAATCGGAAAACCCACTATAACTGGCCATTTTCAATAGCTATGTTAAATTACCAGAGGGTAACCTCTTCTGCTCATTTTTTTTTCAAAATATTTACCCATGTCCCCGTTGATGGTGATCCCCCCCGCCAGCTCCGTGGAATGGCCTCCCCCGTGTCCCCTCGTTGTACGCGGTTTAAATTTATACATGTGTTATATCTGTATACATTTAGCCTAGTGTTTAAAACAAATGACGACAACTACGAGTAACTACCA
This sequence comes from Cladocopium goreaui, assembly GCA_947184155.2. Classification (NCBI taxonomy): domain Eukaryota; class Dinophyceae; order Suessiales; family Symbiodiniaceae; genus Cladocopium; species Cladocopium goreaui. Next base: position 636,787 of record CAMXCT020001224.1, read on the forward strand.
GCAAAAAAGCAATTGTTGGTACTTATTATTGACCTAAAAGTTTGAACATACATATCCATGTTTTCTACTTTTTCTGTGCGTGAGATCTGTGAATATATTCATGCCCACCCAGTGGCATGAGTTCAATGTTCTATTCAATCACTCATGATCAGTTTAGTTTTTTTGGGATTTAAAGTACCATACGGGGATAAAATTTTCATCACTATGCTCAAGCAATCTCTCAGATTGCACGGACGTGGTGAAAATTCCAAAGACAATACCAGAACATAGTGCGACAACGAAGCGGCAGAAAATTTAAAGCCACGAAAAAAATCAGAAACCGGGCCTCTAGAAAATCCAACGGTGATTTTTGTTGATTTTTAGACCCTAAACAAAAAGGTTTCTCTACAAAATCCAATTGTTTCTGGGATGACTTTTGAGAATGTATTCGGACCAAGTTTTTAGTGCCTATATATAGCAGGTGGATTTCCATGATTTGGATTTTGTAGAAGCGCTGGGGTGCCCCAGGTCCCAGCAAAAGTGGGGTTGGGTGTTTGGATTTTGTACGCCTGAAAGTTTCCTGTTCACATGCTATGTTTTTGGTTTGCTTTGGTGTTTTCCATAAATGCGTCTACAAAATATGAAGCCCCAACCCCACCAGTCAATTTTTGGAGGTATTATAAATAGATATAAATAAATAAATATATATATATATATATTTGTTTTTATTCATTTTTTTTTTAAATATTTGCAATTTCACATATACATATTCTATTTGTGTTGTCGTTCCCCCCTGTGGTTACCTTGTCTCTGTGATTTCGGTCAGGAATTCCCGAAGCTCTTAGCATCATGGCCCTTCAACGGAGCTACTGATGCACGGGATGCCAAGTTCACAGGGAAGTTGCGCGGGTTGTAGTGCCCCCCAGACACTTGCGTGTGCAATGGGAGGCGCAGAATGGATGACTTACCACTCGAAATGACCGAAATAGTGGTTCCCACGGATCCTGAAATTTCTCCTGTTTCGTATATTGATATGCTTTTGTCGTCGTTTTTGCTTCTTTTCGTATTGCTTTTTTTGTCAGGAATAGTAGGCTATACATGGCACAATTGAACTGACTTGGCTGCAATCGCAGCCCCTCTTTGGCGCAAGCTGAGAAAAGGTGAGATAGGTTGCGCTACTGTTGTGTGCTGTGACTGTGGTAGCATCTGTGCTACCTTGCATGGTAGCAGAGCCCTTGGTTCTGCAACCAGCGCTCAAGCTGGTCGCGGGCAGATCCGCACCAGCTGATTGGTAGCGGGTTGCACCGCACCAACCCTGATAGCGGGTGGCCCCGCATCAGCACAACGGCACCCAGGAAGAAGGGTGCCAACAAACAACAAGAGCGGATAGACAGAGGAAGCCGCAAGCGCCAGGAGGCGCAGCAAGACAGGGCCGAAGCCCGATTCCCAGAGTTGCTTGGCCGGGGCAGCTCATCAGGAGACACGGTTACAAGGACAGTTGTGCTAGAGGACACAACTGATCCGAAGCAGAAGCCGCGTGTGAGGAGTGGACGGCCCAAAAGAGTCGTCACTGAGGCCGGTGTGGGAGTGAAAAGGCTCGGTGAGACAACCTTGGTCCTGCAGGCCGGTGAAACCAAGCCGCTGCTTCGACTCAAGTCAGTTGCAAGGAGCGTGCAGCACAAGAGGCGAGTGGTTGAAAGGTATGCCCAAGGAGCTCCGGAGATCAAGGAGGCCAACCGCATCTGGAAAGAAAAGAGGTTCCGCCAAAGGGTTCTGATCACAAGAGCGACCAGCCCCTTACTCCTCGTGGAACGGTATAGGTGACCAAGTTCTACGTGGCCTGCCAGTGCTCTTCGTGCGGCGAGCGCACAAAGGCAAACAGGCCAGCTACTGCCAAGTTTGCCCAACAGCGTTTGGACCAGAGGAGACAGAGGTTCAAGACAGTGAAGCCGCATCTGACAGCCTTTATCAGGCGGTTCCACGACCTAAGAAAGAAGAAAGAAACAAGGCCTTTCCCAAAGGTCAAGCCAGAGGAAGTAGACTCACAAGAGGAGGAAGAAGAAGAAGAAGCCGACCCAGGTAGCGATGTCGACTTCAGCGCAGACGACCCCAGTTCCAGGGGACCTGGAGGGTCAGCCTCAGCAACAGCAGTTGTTGCGTGAGCTGGCTCAAGCAAGAGCCGCAATTCAGACCTTGGCTGGGCAGGTTGAAGCTCAGCAAACGCAACTCAACCAAATGAGTCAGGCTAGAATCTAGAACAGACTCAAGACTGTCTGACTTGAGTGGGATGATCCCCGCAAATGAGTTGCTGAGGGTGTCGAACCAGGGTGCATCCTTATCCTTCAACCCCATTCTTGGACACCCGAACTTTGGGGAAACCAGAGATCTTCAAAAGCGACCCACCCGAGTACAGTGATTGGAGCTTTGTCCTGAAGAGCTACTTGGCGTGCATCTCGCCTGACTACTTATATAGATCTTTTGGACAGGATCGCTGGCTCAAGGGTCTCAATGCCCAACAGGCTTCTGAGTGAAAGTGATAGGAAGCTGTCAACTCAGCTGTACTACATCCTGGTGATGTTGGTGAAAGGCAGGGTCCTGGACGTAGTTCAGAACACAGGTCCTGGCGAAGGTGCTGAGTCCATGAGACGATTGGAAGAAATGTTTCACCCCTGTGTAGCCAGTCGGTTCATGGGCACACTCAGCCTAATCCTCAACACCAGATTTTCTGGTGAAGATCTCAGAATTGGAAGCCTTCGAGAAAACCATCCGGAGGTATGAACAAGAAAGCAGCAAAAGCATTGATGACGAGATGCTGATGGGAATCATCATCAACGGCATCCAGGACAACAACATCAGACCACGTCATCAGGAATGCTTCAAGGCTGACCTCATACCGAAGTGTGACAGCAGAACTGCTAGAGATGTCTCGCACCAGTTGGGTGCTGGCGCAAATGCCCAGCCCGATGGAAATCGGAGCAGAAAGGTAAAAAGGGCGACGGCAAGGGCAAAGGAAAATCGAAGAGAAAAGGGGATGGTAAGTAAGGGGAAGCAAAACCCCCAACGAAAACCAAACGCAGCTGCCCCACATGGTGATGAGCCAGAGCCCTTATCAGCAGCAGTGGATGGCACTTTGCCAGATTTGATAGCTGCATTCCCTGGTTCCTGCAAAACACGTTTTGGTTGACACTGGAGCCGGGTCCCATTTGTTTCAAAAGAATTTTGACCCAAATGCCACCACCACAACCAAGGGCTCAAGTAGTGGCATGGTCACTGTAACAGGGGAAACTTCGGACACCGGTTTCAAGAAGAAAAGTGTGATTGCAGTTGACAATGGTAAGAAGTTTTCGGTTGAAAATTGTCAATCGGACAAGATCACTTCCAGCGTTTTGTCAGCTGATCAAGCTGCGCAATGTGGAGTTTGGACAATCATTGGTCCTGAGTTTTACGCACTTGTTCAAGACAAGGATGCAAAGGATTCGAAAAAGCATCCTGGATAGGACCCCGCCCATTCCACTCAAGAAAAGCAGAGGCGTGTTTTGGTTACCCATCAAACCCCTAAAGGGCACCAACTCCAATGCGGGTAGCACCGCTGGTCATGATGTGGCAAGCTCCACTCATGATGTTCTCGGCGCTGTGAGGCCAGCAGCCACAACAGTGCCTGCTGAAGCCTACGCCTACGCTGAGGAAGGTGCGTCATCGGGTGGGGGTGACGTAGAAGTGGTAGTTGAGGACCCCCAACCAGAAGAAGTAGTTGAAGGTCCTCTCCCACCAGTAGGTGAACCCCCTGAAGAAGTTTCAGAAGATACAAGAAAACCCAAAGCAAAGAAAATCCCAGATCACGTTTCAGAGGAAGAGTTCAGCACTCACATGCTGACACACCTTCCGGCACGTACATGGTGTGACCTTTGCATGAAAGGCAAGGTCAGAGAAGATGGTCACTTCAAACGCGCTGAAGGAGTAAACCCATCCGACGCCCCGCGAGTCAGCATGGATTATTGCTTTTTGGGTAGGTATATCAGCAAACCCCATGGGGAAGCCACAGAAGCGAAAGTGGCTGAATTGAGAAAGGCTGCATCTTTGCAGGTGTGGTCAACAAAGGTGTTGACAAGTACGCCGTACATCTGGTCGCTGAGGCGCTGAGGAGCACAGGACGCCAGAAATTGATTTTGATGACGGACGCTGAGCCTTCGATCAGGGCAGTGGCCAAAGCTGCAGGCAAAGAATGGGGCAAGGAGTGCCAGATCCAAGTGGCCCTCGAGGGTCACATGCTTCGAATGGTGCCGCGGAAAGGGCTATCCTGGAGCTGGCGAAGCAAGCCAGAACAGCCACTAGTGCGTTGGAACATCACTTCCCTGAATACGAGGTGATGCCCAACCATAAAATATATGGTTGGCTGATTCGACACAGCCTGGTTGATCTCCCGGTTCTTGGTGAAGGCTGACGGCCGTACGCCATATGAGCGACTTCGTGGCCGAGAGTACCGTGGTGAGATCGCTGAATGGGCAGAGACAGTCCACTGCAAAGTGGCAACGGCGGAGAAAGGGAAATTGGATCCGCAGTCAGCCAGACGAGCATCTGATTGGAACAGAGCAGGGCATCCGAAGATGCAGAACCATCTGGAGGAGGCCGGAAAGCAAGCGCTGGGACAGGAAGCTGTTTGACAACTTCAAAGGAACACCTTGGCAACCAAGAGGTGGGCCAACAGCAGTTCCAGGCGCACCAGCCACTCCAGGTCTACCAGCACCAGGGACACCTGCGGGTAGCAACTGCGGTGTCTACATCACGCTGGGTTTGCAACTCAAGCACAGGCAAACTCCTGATTGCCCAGGTTGCTATACACCACAATCGACAATCCCCGTCCGCACAGCAAGGTGTGTCGGGAGAGATTTGAAAAGTTGGTGGCCAAAGAAAAGGAAGAATCCGGAGCAGCGGGCGGCCCCGCAGTTCCCGAGCTTGAAGCGGGTGGATCCGCTGAAAGAGCAGCGGGTAGCACCGCAGCTCAGGGCGTGGGTATCACCACACCTCAAAATGCGGGTACCACCGCCCCAAGAGACGCGGGAAGAACTGCCCCCATGGATGCCCAAAGCGGTGGTCAGTCCTCGAGCAGCGGGCTCAAGAGAGATGGAGGGGATCAACCGCATGGCGGGTCCAGTGCAACTTCTCCAAAGAAACCCCGCGCCGAGGAACAAAGAGGCGAAAGGAGACCAGCAGAGACTGACTTGGAAGCACTGGAGTATGACACGCTCCATGCTGCCCTGTTGGATCCAGAGCCTGAGATCATCGCTGGACAACCAACACTGCCCGAAACACCTCCAGTTGCCCATCTTGCGGACATCATGCCAACAGGATACCCAGATTGGGCCAACTACGATGGAGCAGTGGATGAAAGGACAGGAGAGCCACTTCCCGAAGACAAAGTGAAAAAGGGACGTGGAAGAGAGTTCCTGAAGATGGAATCCCACAATGTCAAGACAGACATTACGTGGAAGCAAGCCAAAGACATGGGCTTGAAGATTGTGAAAAGCAGATGGGTATAGATGGCTGGAAGCCACTTCCGAACGATCCGCATGGAGTTCGCGTAGCCATGGAAATCAACAATGGCCCCAGAGACGATGTCTTCAGCGGCACGCCTCCACTGGCTGGCCGGCCACAGAATCATTGTTTCCTTGGCTGCAACCAAACGAAAGGGTCAAAAGTTTGGAAAAGGCGACTCCTGGGACGATACGATGTGTCGGTGGCTTTCTTCCACGCGAAGTCAAGTGGAAAGATTGCAGTGTAATCCCTCCAAAGGACCTGCAGTCGGAGTACCTTTGGTACCTGAACAAAGGCCATGAACGGCACAAGGGAAGCGTCAAAGTGTTGGAGTACAGAAATCATTGGAACACTTAAGCCAGTGGGTTTCAGAACTATCGAAACAGTTTCTGGAATGTTCTACCATCCAGAATGGGATGTGACAATGTCCTGCCATGGGGACGATTTCCTGGCAGAAGGCCCAGCCGAGGGCTTGGACAGATTGGACGAGGTGATGAGGGAAGGTTTCGAAGTGAAAGTGCTCCCCAGGATTGGAGATTTACTTACGGAGGCGAAACCACCTCAAGCGAACCATTACACCGTCTGATCACTTGGTCGGAGGCTGGGTTCACTTGGCAAGCAGATCCGAAGTACGCAAAATTTCTTGTCAAGGAAATGGGCCTGGGAGGCTGCAAAGGAGTAGACACACCAGTGTCAAAAGAAACAGGAAAGAATTCCAGGGATTTGGACAAAGCCCTGACAGAAGAGGAAGCTAAGATCTTCCAAGCTCGCCGGGACGGCGCTGTATCTGCCGGACGGCGCTGTATCTGTCGTTGGACAGACCTTCAATCCAGTTCGCAATGGCAGGTATTATTGCGTCTGGAATGGCCAAGCCAACGGTACTGCACAACCTCAGACTGAAACGGTTGTGCAGGTATCTGGCAAAGTACCCAACAGAGACGTGGGTGTTTGAACATCAGGACGAACCGAAGGAAATCCTGGGGTGTACACGGAGTCAGACTGGGGTTGTGCCAAGAAAGCCGAAAGTCGATGAGCTCCTTATAGCCATCAGACTAGGATCGCACTTGTTGGACACATCGTGCGGCAAGCAGATCGACTATACTGTGGCGCTCACCCGCGGATCGGCAGCAACGATCATGGTGCAGAATATCCTCGCGCAGATGGATCGCAAATACAAACTGGCATGTCTGACAGACTCATCAGCTGCCAAAGGCATCTCACACCGACGTGGAGTCGGCAGAGTCAAGCACTTTGAACTGGAAGAACTCTGGGTGCAGGATAAGGTCGATAAAGCTGAACTGGAAGTTCGTAAAATCGGCACCGACAAGAATTGGAGTGATAATGGTTAAAGCCTTGGACGGCAACCGAATCACTCAACTGGTGGAGATGATGCCACTCAAGAGGGGCTTGGTACTGGCATCACTCTTCATGGCCGCAAAGGCCCAAGGCCCAGAAGAATCTGGCGACGCAGACTACAGCTTTCTGCTGTACCTGCTGATACAACACCTGTTGGCAGTGATAGGTCTTGTGCACCTTTGGAAGCGTGCAGGTCGAGTGGTCAGATCGATCGGGTGTCAGGTCCAACCCGAGACCAGAGACCAATCAACAAAACATGATGAGCCCAAAAGACGCAAGGCGCCCACAGTGTCAGCGGGAATCCCCGCGACTACTGACCAAACTGAGTTCCCTGTGGGTAGATCCGCAGGAACAGCGGGATCCGGAGTTGCTCGAAGCAGCTCATCTTGTACAGTAGTACCAGTAGCCACACAAGCCAGTGTAGAACAACCACAACTGCAACAGCGCAGAGCCACACCAAAAGCTCCAGATCCAGTGTGGATCATCGGCACTGGTGAAAGGTACCACAGGTCTACCTGTGGAATGGTGCGTGTACAGTCTCATATATGATATGTGTTCAAATTGAACGGCAAAAGGCCATTCGAGCTGGATACACACCATGCAAGCAGTGTGGTGGGTGACATCTGGCAGCAGTATGACAGCCTGTCAAAAAGCTGTACGGAGGGGTGTCAGGAATAGTAGGCTATACATGGCATCAAACCTTGACATGTACAATTGAATTGACTTGGCTGCAATCGCAGCCCCTCTTTGGCGCAAGCTGAAAGGTGAGATAGGTTGCGCTACTGTTGTGTGCTGTGACTGTAGTAGCATCTGTGCTACCTTGCAGCTTCGCTGTCTTTAGGTAACCTTGAATACAATACACTCAACCAATCTTGAAAAAACAGTAAAACAACCTTCAACAAACCCCAAATCAACCACAATATTCTGAACCAACCCTAAAGACATACAAAACCAACCCTAAATAATCCCTAAACCAACCTCAAATAAACCCTGAGCCAACCCAAAATAAACCCTAAACCAAGCTTACATTTGAAACACACCCAAAACCCTCAATACGCTCTAAACAAACCCTCAATAAACCCTAGACCTTTTAAAACAAACCCTAAACCACACCTAAATAACCCCAAATGAACTCCAAATCAGCATTTGCAGCGCAATCTGCAAATATAACAATGTAAACTGTCCAAATCATAGCCTTTGCGCAACGTTGGGTACATAATCCTAGAAAGGCAGAACAAAAATCCTCAAACGGAACAGAAAAGGATTCCCCAGACAAGTGGCATCCTTACATCTGAATCCCAACCCGCCTCCAGACATTAGGTTTCATTGGGGTGAAAGTACCCGATTCAAATTGGTTTGGAATTTCCTGGAAGTTTCATGGTTCAGGGGTCAGTATGCCTTCTTTGGGTTTATGGCCCTTATGGAGGTTCCATGCAGAATGTGATATCACGACAGCCGAAAATTCAATCAATGCAGAAAATTTTAAGCACTGCATGGCTGGAAACACCCCTGCCTTGAAATGTAAGGGAATGGACGGAGAAGGGAAATATGATATCCATGCAGAAATGTTCCAAAATATATTGAAGTTTGCACATATTTTTTTGGCAGTTTCAAATGAATTTGTTGTTTTTTATTCTTTGAGTGCCATCGGAATAGTTTTAGCTAAACCCCATGGTTCATCTCACTTTGTTACTTGGAGAGCGGTTACATGCTGAGGGGTTGTGCGGTCCCCGCTCATAATGGGATAATCCATGATAATGCCTTCAGAAGACACGGGGACAATTTAAATGGTAGTAGTTACAACTCGGATAAACCACTTCGGAGAATCTAAGATTACCGGGAATTTCAGGGTCCTAAATGGAGCTACGTTAGTACCATATTTTTGACCATATTTTCTGGGGATAAAATAGGCCTTGACCATAGGCCTTCTATGGTAGCTACCTCCAATTTCGCCATCGGTCCATGGGATGAGGTGCCCCCAAGACCGGGCTTCGAAGTGTTCCTCTACTTTGAAGATGAAGTGAGGCCCGTGCAAAAAAGGGCACTTGTTGGGTTTTCAACTTGGTGAATATAACTGATCACTCATCCAGATTTGACCATATATACATATGCATACATGCATGAATACATACATACATACATTCCATTCCATTCCATTCCATTCCATTGCATTCCATTCCATTCCATTGCATTCCATTCCATTCCATTCCATTCCATTCCATTCCATTCCATTCCATTCCATTCCATTCCATACATACACTACATACATTCCATACATTGCATACATTACATACATTACATACATTACATACATTACATACATTACATACATTACATACATTACATACATTACATACATTACATACATTGCATACATTGCATACATTACATACATTACATACATTACATGCACACATACACACACATACATGCATGCATGCATGCATACATACATACATACATACATACATACATACATACATACACACACACATACATACATACATACATACGACTCGCGCTTAAACTGCTTAAACCCATCCCAAATATTTCTGGTTTGATTAATTTTACTACCTCACTGACTGTGGCAGATTCATATTTGTGAACAATTCTCGTTCATTGAAACTATGCTTTAACAATCTTTAACATTTATGTCCAGTGTTGGTTATTACACTTCAACCATCCCAGGACATCTATCATAGTTCTGCTTGTGGAATCTACATGTGTATACATATGTAGAAACGTTACATAAATATATATATATATATATATATAAACACAGATAATTACATACAAAACAGCAGAGCAAATGGAAAAAAATAGTGCCTTACGGATCTTGGATAGAATCTTTGCAGATACAGCCGTTCTATTTCATCCACGTACCTTGCTTTACATTGGCATGGTTTATCTCGTGGCATCATCAGCCCTGGCCGCAGGTGGGGCGACGGCATGGTTTATCTCTCCAATGAGACGCACATCATGGCGGCCATCCCCACCGTGGCCAGGTCTTTGCGGGGAGGGAAAACTGACTGACCCGGCCGTTGGATCGACAACGATTAGACGTTTGCGGGCGGGGTAGTTCTACGGGCGGTAGATTTTTTGGTAAAACGGTAAAATGATGTAAAATGAACTAATGAGCTTAGTTGATTAGTTAAAGATTTTTTTTGGGCAGGTAAAATTTCGCATGGATTTAAACATCAAACACGGTGAAACATTGGATTTAAGCCTCAACAACTATAATTTAAACACCAACATGTTTTGTTGCCCATGTTATTTAGCAAAAAATATGCTCTAATTCACTATAATCTGCGTTTAACTACAGTATATGACAGATAAAAAAATATGTGAACCATTTCACAAAACCTTGGCACTCTTGATGATTCGTTTGTTATTGACTTGCCCTTGACATATTTTTGGGTTAATCCGTTGAAGCCTGACAAAACTATCGAGTGGCAAACATCCACCGGAGATCAAGACACTTTGGAAACCATGATTTAAATAGTTATCAAATCAGTTATTAATCCATTAATCCATGAAAAATATAATAACTGGTTTATGTTTAATTAATGAGTTATTAATATGTTTTGATGATTTTCAACATGAAATCGCGACATTATGGCGAACATTTCTGGCATTTTTGCGTTCGGGCGCATGTTAGATTGACGGCTGGCCAAGTGTGGCGCGTCTCTCTTGCAGGGGGTCCTTTTCACCAATGAATCGCAACCAGAGTTGACACCACTGTTTTTTTTGGACCTCATGGAATTTTGAGGGATTCATGGTCGCAGGCTCCCCTGATTTCTGCAATGGATTTATTTGGATTTTTTGGTAGTGGAAAGTCTGTGAAACAGAGTCCCTACAGACCACACAGATGCATAAATATGGAATAAATATAGGCGGCGCTGTGAATGCCATCCCCTAAAAACACCCCTTTAACCAATATAGGAATCACAGATGAAGAGAACAAGCAAGAGAATTAGAATTACAAACAGGTGAAAATAAAGAGCCAACATTTGAATCACAGCGAGGACAGCATGAGAGCTGAAGTGAAAGTCCACAAAACAATAGATATTGATCATATTCATCTATTTTTTAAAAGCTAGACCATGACGATGACACCTGACGACACATTAGTTTTTTTGAACCCGCGAACAGACCGTTCTACCCAAGTCAAAGTTCTGTGACCTGCAGCTAGTGCTAAGAACTGGACTCGACCTATTCGGAGCTCAGGAATTGGGTTGGTATTCAGCACACAGCAACAAAAAGGTACCTCCAATTCTAGTGTATCCCTGGGTGGATTATAGTGGATTAAATCATGTCTGGTTGGTGGTTTGGAACATGAATATTATTTTTCCATATATAGCGACGACATGTACTTAGAACATACTTTGGAAAAAAATAAAACCTTCACAGCGGGATGTTCTAAGTATAGGGGTGGAAAAAAGTAGTTAGAACATAGCCAAAACCTATACTTAGAACACTTCCAAGCTATACTTAGAACATCCCAGTGGGGAACCAATGGGAACCATACATATATGTATGTTCGAAGTACAAGTCCGTCAATAATTATATATCTATATGTATACTATATATGTCCGGGATATTGTTCCCGAAGAAAAGGTATACAATGCTTTTCTGCAGCAGTGAGGGGAGAAAGTGTTCTAAGTATGGTGTTGACCAAGGTATTTGTGTGTATATATGCAGATTTACCAAAGTAACTGGACATGTTCTAGGTATATGTGTGTTTTAATGTTCTAAGTATGCAAAAACCAAGGAGATGTTCTAAGTATCAGTTTTTCCGATGTTCTAAGAGCATACTTAGAACTATGTTTGATGTTCTAAGTATAATATGTCCGTCGCGGTTTTTTGGGAATGTCATCGAATCCCCACTGACTTTCAGCCCATCATTTTTCAGAGGGGTAGGGCGAAAAACCACCAACCAGAGGGTATCCCATATAAATCGCCATTAACTCCCATTAAATCACCATTAAATCACCATTTTCCTATGGTTTTCCAGTCATGTTCCCATATGTTCCCATTTTTTCCCATAGAAAACCACAAAAATTCCCGGGGACCAATCGGCTCGTGGCCATTGGTCGCCGATCGAGAATCCGGCCCCCTTAAGATGTCGATCGCTGTGCAAGTTTACCTTCGGAAACAAAGAATTTCATGTTGACCTTTTCAGAACAGCTCATTTCATTTATTCCTCTTATTTATTTTACAATTGAGTCACTATGTGGTTTTGTTTGTCTCTTTTTTCGTAACTGGTCCCAAAATCTGGTGGTTTACCCCATCTTCAGACACATTCCATCTGAAATTGTTGCTTATCCAATGACATCCCCATGACGTTTGGTGAAAATTTTCATTTTTCTTGGTGATTTCCGTTGGAAGCATCGAATATTAACTTAGGTCAGTTTCTAGGTCAGAAAAAATCAGGGTTTCAAACTACTATAGTTCCATCTCCCATGCTGGTTTCATCAACGCCGCAACCCAGGTTGTCCCTTCAACTGTAACTACCGAACAAAAAACTGGTTGGTGGTTTGGAACATGAATTTTATTTTTCCCATCATATGTAACCCCAACTGAAGAACTCATATTTTTCAGAGGGGTAGGTATACCACCAACCAGGTAACTACCAGGTTTACCTTTTGGCATTTTTCAGAGTCACCAAACTCGATGAGTCATGGTTTCGCTCAATTTTCATTGGAGTGTTTTTGAAACTATCCCAGATATAGAATATATGGATATAAAATAATACACTATTATTGGAATGTATGGAATATTTACCTAGGTTTACCCCCAAAGTTGCGCAGTTTCATAGAGCATTTGGGAATACTCTAACCCATGGGATCCATGTATGGTATATATGCTAACATTTGGGGTATATTGATGGTAAATGTTACCATATATAGCATACATGGATCCTGTGGGTAATACCATAGCTTCGTGCTGCCCCCTGATGTTGCGACGGATGTTGTCCCCATGATATTCCAATGATATTCCCAGAAGTGGACAAACATGGAAAAACCATAGACCAATCAATCAATCAGTTAAGTTATATTATAAGTATACAAGTTATATGAGTATAGTTATGTTTTTTTCCCGAGAGCGCCTGCGAAGGGTTCTTCGTAAAAAAGCAGCCGTTATACTAGATCTTCACACCTTCACACCTGCAGATCTAGATCTTCACACCTTCACACCTGCAGATCTAGATCTTCACACCTTCACACCTGCATATCTAGATCTTCACACCTTCACACCTGCAGATCTACATCTTCACACCTTCACATCTGCTGATCTACATCTTCACACCTTCACACCTGCAGATCTAGATCTTTCACATCTTCTAGACCTTCACACCTGCAGATCTAGATCTTCACACCTTCACACCTGCAGATCTAGATCTTCACACCCTCACATCTGCAGATCTACATCTTCACACCCTCACACCTGCAGATCTACATCTTCACACCCTCACATGCTGATCTACATCTTCACCCTCACATCTGCAGATCTACATCTTCACACCCTCACATCTGCAGATCTACATCATCACACCCTCACACCTGCAGATCTAGATCTTCACATCACACCTGCAGATCTAGATCTTCACACCTCACACCTGCAGATCTAGATCTTCACACCCTCACATCTGCAGACACCCTCACATCTGCAGATCTACATCTTCACACCCTCACACCTGCAGATCTAGATCTTCACACCCTCACACCTGCAGATCTAGATCTTCACACCCTCACATCTGCAGATCTACATCATCACACCCGCACACCTGCAGATCTAGATCTTCACACCCTCACACCTGCAGATCTAGATCTTCACACCTTCACATCTGCAGATCTCCTCTCGCTCTTCTTCTATTCTCTCTTAAGGCGGGGGCCGTGCCGCCGGAGCGCCACGAAACGCAACCCTTTCACACGAAATGGACGTTGGACGTCCAAAACCTAGGTAAAATTGCGATTTTGAAGCGTCCCGCGCAACCCTTTCGCACGAAATGGATGTTGGACGTCAAAAACTGAGGAAAAATTGCAACTTTTGTTGGTCGCGCGCAACCCTTTCGCACGAAATGGACGTTGGACGTCAAAAACTGAGGAAAAATTGCAACTTTTATTGGTCGCGCGCAACCTTTTCGCACGAAATGGACGTTGGACGTCAAAAACTGAGGAAAAATTGCGACTTTGAGGTGTCCCGCGCAACCCTTTCGCACGAAATGGACGTTGGACGTCAAAAACTGAGGAAAAATTGCAACTTTGAGGTGTCCCGCGCAACCCTTACGCACGAAATGGACGTTGGACGTCAAAAACTGAGGAAAAATTGCGACTTTGAGGTGTCCCGCGCAACCCTTACGCACGAAATGGACGTTGGACGTTAAAAACTGAGGAAAAAATGCGACTTTGAGTTGTCAATCGCGACCCTTACACACGAAATGGACGCATCTGCGTGTAAAAGCGTCTGTGTGTAAAAGCGTCTGTGTGTCAATGCGTCTGTGTGTAAACGCGTTTGTGTGTGAAAGCGTGTATGCGTGTGCAAAACGCATCTGCGTGTAAAAGCGTCTGCGTGTAGAAGCGTCTGTGTGTAAAACCGTCTGTGTGTAAAAGCTTCTGTGTGTAAAAGTGTCTGCGAGATCTCGAGAATAAACGCGTTTGTGTGTGAAAGCGTGTATGCGTGTGTAAAACGCATCTGCGTGTAAAAGCGTCTGCGTGTAGAAGCGTCTGTGTGTAAAACCGTCTGTGTGTAAAAGCTTTTGTGTGTAAAAGTGTCTGCGAGATCTCGAGAATAAATGCGTTTGTGTGTGAGAGCGTGTATGCGTGTGTAAAACGCATCTGCGTGTAAAAGCGTCTTTGTGTAGAAGCGTCTGTGTGTAAAACCGTCTGTGTGTAAAAGCTTTTGTGTGTAAAAGTGACTGTGAGATCTCGAGAATTGCATTGTGACAATGTCAGTGTTTGTTTACGATGCAGTGGATCTATGTGATGTATAGTACGAAAAAAAAATATGTGATGTTTGCATTGAAATGCATGAGCAGTGGACAAAAAAATACTACGGGAATCATTGTACCGTTCAATTCTGTACCGTTCAATTTTGTTTTGAAATCAAGCATGTCATGGCATTGTTTTGAACTCAAGCGAACAGATATGCATGTCTCGGAATTTCTGAATGCAAAATGTTTGGTTGAAGTCACGCACCCGTGACGTTTGTGGACATTTTGTGGTCACTGTTTCATTTGCTGACGGGAATGTCTGTGCGAATGGAGCATGCGACCGCGTCATCCGCGTCGTCCGATGCCGTGGAACTTTGGTTGCAGAGGCATTGCGAGATGATGCAAGATGGTGTTGCCGAGCTGCTGAGTTTTTTGTTACCCAGCTTTGTTAAACTAGTTTTTTGTTGATGTGTTCAGCCTTCAGTTTGCAGGTCTCTGCGTTGTACATTCCTTGGCTCAGATGTGAACGAATGGACAAGATGCATTTCGCCACAAGAGATGTGACGTTTGTAGGTGAAGCTGCAGTGGACATATCGAAACCTGTCGCTTTCAATTAATACTTCTGTAGCCTGTACTAACAGCATGTCGCGCCTGGCAGCCGATTGCTTTGCAGCTGCGGGGAGATTGCAATATACTTCGTTTCAAACAAATTCAGTTGATTTGAACGATGCGCTGTTGGTATCTATTCATGACTGGAAGGACGCCGGTTCGAGAGAATTGTACATCTACGATCAAGTGCACATGAACGGCCCTCCGGAAATGGGCCGCCATTTCTGGTGCCATTTGCCACTAGCTTGGATGAATGAGCTCATGCTCGATTTCACATTGTATTACATTCTGTTTTCAAATGAAGAAGCAACAGATGATGCCAACCGACTATGGGTCTTGGTGTTGAAAGATACTCGGCGGCAGCGCCCACATCGTTGGACATGACAGCAGTTAACAACAAACAAAATTTTGGTGCACAAACATGTCGCATAAAGTATTTGGATATGTAAGTGTGTTCTGCCAGAAAGACCGTGGAGGGAATGCATCCGGAATCCGTGCAAGGGCGGATGTCTTTGATGAACAAATTCTACGACACATTCTTTCATTTGTGCCTGGGAGCGCTGAATTGGCTCCAAAATATTCTTTGCAACCAGAAACCGGACAGTATCTGGTAAAAGCTGGTTGGCCAGTTGTTTTGAAGAAAATGTGCCATTGGAAGGAGGCAGGCACCACCATCTGTGTTTGCAGCTGCGCAGATGATTTCTTCGATGCCCTGGTGCAAATTAATCTGTAGCACTGTTCGTCTGGAGAGACTGTTCGTGACGAACATGCAAAACCAGTAGCCAACTGTTGTTTGTCTGTAAAGATTTTTTCCATCCTGTAGGGACATCGGAGAAATGCAGTGAAACAGGTGTCATCCTTGCCATCATGATATCGAACTTGCTATTGTGGAATCATTCAAAGCATTCTTGCACGGACTTCTAGATTCTCTTGGATGCCATGGTACGGAGCCTTTGTTTGTGTACTTTTGCATTTTGTAGCATTTCCATTGCGACTATGTTTGCCCACCTGTGTTTGCAACTGAGGTCATCCACGGCATCATGGTGCCGAGCTTATTTTGTATCTCAAAGAGCGGATGCCTTGCATTGGATTGTGCGTTGATCATGGTACTGAGCCTGGTCTTGTGCACTTTTGCGATTTTTTAGCATTTCCATTGCAACTATGTTTGCGCACCTTTGTTTGCAACTGAGGTCACCCAGTGGTGCCGCGCTTTGTGAGCGTCTCTGTGTAAAAGTGTGTAAAAGCGTCTGTGTGTAAAAGGGTCTGTGTGGAAAAGCGTCTGTGTGTAAAAGTGTCTGAGTGTAAAAGCGTCTGTGTGTAAAAGCGTCTGTATGTAAAAGTGTTTGCGTGTAAAAGCGTCCGTGTGTAAAAGCGTATGTGTGTAAAAGTGTTTGTGTGTAAAAGCGTCTGTGTGTAAAAGGGTCTGTGTGGAAAAGCGTCTGTGTCTGTGTGCAAAAGCGTCTGTGTGTAAAAGCGTTTGTGTGTGAAAGTGCGTGTGCGTCTGTAAAAAAAAGGCATCTGCATGTAAAAGCGTATGTGTGTAAAAGAGTCTGTGTATAAAAGCGTCTGTGTGTTAAAGTGTTTTCGTGTAAAAGTCTCTGTGTGGAAATGCGTCTGTGTGTGTGCATGAAAAACGTCTCTGTGTGAAAGCGTCTGTGTGTAAAAGTGTTTATGTGTAAAAGATTCTGTGTGTAAAAGTGTCTCTGTATAAAAGCGTCGCGTTTCTTCGCGTTCACGGAATGATGGTGCCGCGCCTTTTTCCGCAATGTGTGTGGGAATTACCATAATAAAATGAGATAGCACATGTCATTCGCAGACTCATGGCACTGAGCCTCCTGTGCACTTTTGTTGCTCACATTACATTTCTCCATGTTTTCTTTCTACCCCACCCCTTTCATTCTCTCTCTCTCTCTCTCTTGCTTTCTCTTTCTCTCTCTCTCTCTCTCTCTCTTTATCTCTGCCCCCTCTTTCTCTCTCTCTCTGGTTGCAAGACACATGTCATCTGATGCCCTTTACCAAATATTCTCTTCTTGATCAATCTTACTTTTTCACATCATATCTTTCCATAGCTCATATAAAATTCATCAACTATTCACCGACTATCTTTTACGACTACCATCCTCAGAGCTGCTTGAAAAACATCTTTTTCGCTCTCGGGCCAACCGTCGTCTAGTTTTTTTTTTTAAGTAGTACAAAAGTTATATAAGTCATTATATATATATATATATAGTAGGTATATTATAAGTTTATTATTTAAGAAAAAACATCGTTCCTTGTCGTTCCAACGATCAGCGGCTTCGGGAACCGCCAGGAACGACTCGTTCCTGCAGGTCTTGCCGTACTCGGAGCGGCCCTTTTCTGCGGTGAAGATCCGATTTCCGCCGCTTGTTGCGTTGACTGGGAAAGAATTGAAGATATGTGTTGTTTATAAGAAAACCATAGTAAACCATAGGAAAACCATAGGAAAATGGTGATCTAATGAGGGTTTACGGTGGTTTAATGGAATTTTTCATGGGATTTACCCTCTGGTAGACAAACAGTTCACTATTGAAAATGACCATAGAAATAGTGGATTTACCCAGCTATAAAATCGTGATTTTCCAGTTCGCTATGTAGACGTTTACCAGAGGGTATATGCAAAGATCAGAACATGACCATGATTTTAGTAACCAGGATGGTTTACTTTTCGACATCTGTTTTGATGTTTTGGAGTTAATGACTACTCATGATTAATTACTAGGTTTAGACAAGATATTGCCGGGAATGATTGCCTCAGCTGAACGGAAAGTAAAGAAATACATCACGAATCACAATAACCACAGCTGTAGTTGGAGCACGGCCAGAATTTGGACTATGTAACCGATGCATTTGTGTTCCTGTCGTATATACTAAATAAATCAAATAGATGTAATTACATATATATATAGTTTAGATAATATACATATGTATATGTATATGACATTGTATATGACTGTATTTACATGACTAGGTAGATAGATCGACCGATGGATGTAATTATCCATTAACAGATTGATTGGTTGATGGATAGATAGATAGGTAGCTAGGTAGGTACATAGGTAGATAGACAGACAGGTGGAGAAGCAAACAGGAAGGTCATCAGAAAGATCAATTGGCAGACAAATTGATGGACGGACAAATAGGCTGATAGATAGATCAATAGCTAACTTGATACATAGATAGATAGGTAGACAGACAGACAGACAGACAGCCATACAGACAGAAAGACGATAAACAAATGCATGGACAAAGACAACGATAGGTAGAAATTGGTAGAGAAATGGATGAAGGTGTATAGTGTATACACATAATAGTCGCATGTAGCTTCAATATACGGCAGTCTAGTAACATCATCATCACTGTAGTTGTCAGGTTCCTGGATATCTACCAGTCCAGGAATCATTCTTGATTGTTTCAGTTGCAAACGAACCAGTTTTTGATGGTTCAGCAGTTTGACCACAAGTTTGCAGCATTTTTGTTGATCATACCTGCTGAGGTCGTTGTGATTCTAGGAGATGCCATCATATGTGGTGGAATTTTGCAGCGATTATTGAAGGGGTGTACAATAGCAAGATAGCAAGAGAAAGGAACGTGCATATACTATACAGTGTGTATATATATATATGTATGTATATTATATATATATATACATACGCAGTGCATGCTTATTGATTATACAGTACATGACATACATTTAACAATCTGATACATTATGCATACGCATATATACAACAAATATAGTTATACATATATGCATTGAAAGGCGAACAACACATTCATATTCACATTTAGATATCATACCATGCCATTTGATGGTTGAGCACGTCACGTTAATCGGAAATCTGTTTCCCCATCATCCAGCTGTATTATGCTTGTCCCCAAAGGGGAGTATGAGTATATGTAGTATAATCCCCATGTCATAACCAATCAACCATCATTTGTGGTCAAAACAATAATAAACCATCCCCAAATTCACCATAAATGGTTGCTACGTTTACCATTCCCATAAATGGGTGGTTATGACATTGTTTTAACCACATTATATCAAGACACACACCAAAAAAACAACAATATGCTTCATTGTTTTTTTTTTGGATGGTTATATCATGTTATATCCCCATCCCAGATGCTCCATGGTGCTGGAATATTTACATACCTACGTTTACCCCCAAAGAGGCCCAGTTTTGTAGATACCTATTCCAGCACCATAGAGCATCTGGGCATTGCTTAGTACCACCTGGCCTCTTCCAGCCAAGGCCAACGGCGATCTTACGAGCTTCGCTACGCTACCTGGTCACCCTATCTGCAGGAGCCCTGGAGGACTCCGGCAGCTACATATGATTGCGGTATTTTTAAGGGAAAACAATGGAATTTTTGGAATGAAACATGTATATGTTGATGATTTGATGTATGTTGGTATAGGAAACATGTATATGTTGATTATGTCGATATCTGCCATGAAGAGGGCTACATTTGACGTCAACCCATCACCATGGGAAACCATGGGATTTTCCCATGAACAATACCCGGCGGTTCCGGGTCGCCGGTAGCCACACATTTGCTGACACACCCAGAGCCACCACTGGTTATATCCTATTCTAGTAATCCACAAGAAAAAATCAAGTATGAAGAAGTTAAATGTATGTTTAGTTATTATCACTATTATCACTATCACTATCACCGGTTGGTGGCTTCAAACATGTTTTACTTTCCATTTCATATATGGGAATTACTATCTTCATTTTACTATCACTATTAGTCTCATTGTTTACTATCATTTTACTAATAGTAAATTCCTATTAATATCAATATTACTAATATTATTATTTTCCTATAAGATAATTACTATCATCACTATTACTATCCATCGGATTATAGAGTTCCTATAATTTTCCTATTGATAATTACTATTGATAATTACTATTGACAATTACTATTGACAATTACTATTGATAATTACTTTTGATAATTACTATTGATAATTACTATTGATAATTACTATTGACAATTACTATTGACAATTACTATTGATAATTACTATTGATAATTACTATTGATAATTTTCCTAGATAATTTTCCTATTGATAATTACTATTGATAATTTTCCTAGATAATTTTCCTATAGATAATTTTCCTATTGATAATTTTCCTATTGATAATTTTCCTATTGATAATTTTCCTATTGATAATTACTATTGATAATTACTATTGATAATTACTATTGATAATTACTATTGATAATTACTATTGATAATTACTATTGATAATTACTATTGATAATTACTATTGATAATTACTTTGATAATTACTATTGATAATTACTATTGATAATTACTATTGACAATTACTATTGACAATTACTATTGATAATTACTATTGATAATTACTATTGATAATTTTCCTAGATAATTTTCCTATTGATAATTACTATTGATAATTTTCCTAGATAATTTTCCTAGATAATTTTCCTATTGATAATTTTCCTATTGATAATTTTCCTATTGATAATTTTCCTATTGATAATTTTCACTATTGATAATTACTATTGATAATTACTATTGATAATTACTATTGATAATTACTATTGATAATTACTATTGATAATTACTATTGATAATTTCTATTGATAATTACTATTGATAATTACTATTGATAATTACTGATAATTACTATTGATAATTACTATCGATAATTACTATTATTTCCTATTGATAATTACTATTGATAATTGCTATTGATATTTTTCCTAGATAATTTTCCTATAGATAATTTTCCTATTGATAATTACTATTGGTAATTACTATTGATAATTACTATTGATAATTTTCCTAGATAATTTTCCTATTGATAATTACTATTGATATTTTCCTTGATAATTTTCCTATAGATAATTTTCCTAGATAATTTTCCTATTGATAATTTTCCTATTGATAATTTTCCTATTGATAATTACTATTGATAATTACTATTGATAGTTGCTATTGATAATTACTATTGATAATTACTATTGATAATTACTATTGATAATTACTATTGATAATTACTATTGATAATTACTATTGATAATTACTATTGATAATTATTATTGATAATTTTCCTAGATAATTTTCCTATAGATAATTTTCCTATAGATAATTTTCCTATTGATAATTTTCCTATTGATAATTACTATTGATAATTACTATTGATAATTACTATTGATAATTACTATTGATAATTACTATTGATAATTACTATTGATAATTACTATTGATAATTACTATTGATAATTACTTTTGATAATTACTATCCATCACTATTATTTTCCTCGGATTTCAGAGTTCCATCTTTTTGGATGCCGTTGATGGCCGGCGTTGGGCTCTCCAGGACCTGGCCGGCAACGTGACCGGGGAGATTCGCCTTCGATTCGCATGCCTGCCTTTTGGACATGCTGGGTATGTAATATCTGGTTAGAACATAGTTGGTGGATTGGAATCTATGGTTAATCTATGGTTAATAATTGGAATAACAATCTATCTGGTTGGTGGATTGGAACCATGGATTTTTTTTTTAAATGACTTTTCCATCATATTGGGAATGTCATCATCCCAACTGATATGTTTGCTGATATTTTTGCCTAAAATGTTTGGAAGTAAAGACTCATATGTATATATATATATTATATAATTTGGTTGGTGGTTTGGAACCATGGAATTTTATGACTTTCCATATATTGGGAATGTCATCATCCCAACTAACGAACTCATATTTCTCAGAGGGGTAGGTCAACCACCAACCATATACTGCATGATTGCCTAAAATGAACAGGAAGTAAAGACTTGAATTACTTAAATCCTAGGTTTGAGTTTGAACATGGACCCGGATTCCTGGGGGTTCAGCTTAGGAAGAATGGTTCATTGAGATGGTTGCACAACACCATTTCATGGATAGTAATAGATCCAATACCAAGCTCGGGGTTGGTTTGCGGTGCGTTTAAAATTCAGGGAAAGGAACTATATAGTATAAGTATGTATAAGTATATAAGTATGTATGAGTAAGGTCTGAAACCCATTTGTAAAAGCCAGACACCATTTCCAGAGATAGGTCGTACAAACCATCCTCAATTGGAGGTCTGCTGGGTCTGGTTGCTGCTTGACAGCACACATATTTCATCAGAACTGGAGGATACCACAACGACATTTACAAGATGTGAGTACATAAGTAAGCAACTAAGAAACTCCAATGAATATACCCAGGTGCGAACCATGGTGCTGGAATATTGACCTACATAAACATACATCAACAACCCCAAAGTGGCCCAAAAAAAACTCGACCGCAGGATTGGACACCGGACGAGGCTAGGCACATCCCCAGGTCCTGGATTTTTGATGCGTTCTGAAATTGGTAAACCATCTGTATCTTTTCACAAGCATTGATGATCATTGATGAATTAAAATTTTCAATCCCTGTTTGGACACTTAGTTACCCATGGATCCAGCCGCATCTTCTGAGGGAGTACTTGAGGTATAATTTAGGTCGCTAGGTACCTTCTCAACAAGTATTTGGATCCATCCACTGGGGCTGGTTTTGATCATCACAAACACACGAAATCACCTGAAATCAGCTCCATAATTCCATAGAATTCCCCATGTTTTGATGCAAAACCAAGACTCCGCCCAGGCAAAACACCTACGCCAACGGGGGACCCAGGATGGTGGCGAGCGATGTAGCTCCACATCAGACGGTCTGGAGGACCCAGGACCACCCAGGACCCATGGTGACGGGGATCCCCCCAGAGATCAGCTGTAGGCTATGGTCTATACCCTCTGGTAAACTAACAGAAAACTATTGAACATCACCATTTTTATAGCTGGGTAAATCAACTATAAATGGCAATTTTCAATAGCTATGTTGGTTTCTTTGAGTGAACATGTAGGTATATTGACATTAAAGTTTGTATAAACATCACTCAGAAGTGCAGATGTTGACTTGAAACTCTGGCCATATTGATGTATGTATAATTTCATGCGTGTACATATATCTATATATATATATTATAGATATCCTACATAGATGGTTACATGCATCTATGTTCAAGCAAAGTCGGTGAACATATATAACTGGAGTAACCGTTGCGTTCATGGTAGTGTGGTGGATGTAACTGTTCGATATCTTCAGACGGTCAAGAAACGAACTGACAACTAGGGAGCACCACCTTGTGTATATTATGTGAGTATTATATATAACATGTATTATATCAAGTTTTATCAGTTATATCCCCATGATATACCGATTATTCTTTATGATAGTCTCATAATGTCTCCATAGTTTGACTGGGTTTATACCTGCATGTGGTGATAAGTGATAATGATGATAAACCATGAGGAAGGACCCCCCCACAGTTCAAAGTTTGTTTGTAGCCCCATCTAAATATAGATTATAGGTGTATCAATCCGTCATCTATCTTAATTGTGTAAACCTTGGTGTTTTCTTGACCTTTTTTCACCATGTCCCAATATTTTTTGATGCTTCAGAGAACCTGATTGGAGTCGCAAAGCGACGAGTATACCCGCCAAAAAATCGTGGCGTAGGATCCACGATCGGTTCAAACTGTAGTATATCTGTGTACAAAAAATATAATATATAGTGGTACAAATATATCAGATATGTGTGAGTATGGCTGCAATTACATAGAATATGTATAATATATGTTTATATATATATATATATATATAGATAAATATATTGATTTATGCTCACATATACACATAGAATACATATGCAATAGACATCTATGCACCCAATCTGGTTACGAATGAGAGCAGAGATGTGGGATTTAGTCTACTTTCTAGGTACACAGTCATGAACTGGGACGATAATTGCTAGAAGTAAATAGAAGTATATCCCAGATGCTCTATGTATGGAATATTTATCTACATCTGGGCCACTTTGGGGTTGTTTATGTAGGTTAATATTCCAGCAACATGGTTCGCATCTGGGAATAGCAAGGGAGTCCCGATCAACCCTGGCCAAGCCAAGGCATCAAAAAGCAACGGCATCGCTGTGTGGCTAGTTATGATAACCAACAACACATAGGCACCCACTTAGCTTGGGGAACTAACACATGATTAGACATTACGTAGACTTCTTGATAGTTGAACTATTATTCAGCTGCTTCTCTTCACGCACAATATACATATATGTTCATACATGTAATTATATGTATCTGTAATTATTCGTAATTATATACATATGATTTGAGGCAAACTAGGTAGTGAATTATATTGCAGGGATCTCAGCTAGAGTTGGGAAACCATGTCAAAAATGAAAAAACATATTGCACCTTTGTTTGTCAAATTTCTTCAACTATACTATATTCGCACTTTATAATAGCTACCCGGACAAAAACCGTTCGCGGTGTGTTTCTACCGGAGAATCCAAGTTGGCCCCCTATCATTTTCAATAGGAATTTGGTTTATTACAATGTGAGGCCCCCCAGTTATAAGTTGGTTTATAAGCCCCAGTAACTATATAAGTACCATAAACCATAGTTATTGGAGTAAACCAACTTAGATAACTATGGGGCACCACCTTGTACCCTCTGGTTATGACTAACAGTTCGCCATGGTATAGATGGCCCATAGAAATAGATGTTTTACCGAACTGAAAAAATGTGATTTTCCATGGCGAACTGTCAAATAACCAGATGGAAATACATAAACGCACACACACACAATACATGTAATGATGCACACGTAGCATTACATTACAATTACATATTTTTGTTAACAACATTTCTAATTTATATATAGCATACATTACATACATTACATTACATTGATTGCAGTTATTACACAATAAATGTATCAAATATTGCATAAACTTATATGTTTCATACAGTCCGTCTATTGCATACATGAGAAAGGTTCGGAAGATGCTATGAAGGGATGCGCATGTAGCCCGCCATCACTTCACAAACGTGATTTAGGATACCACCAAGCTTTAAATACCCCCACTGTGTGGAGTGGACCTTGAGGTGCAACACCCCCTCATATTGGTGACCATCGAATCCATACAGTACCATTTTTGGACCCTGGCACACATGACCAATATGACAGAAGTGACAAACACAACATGCATGACATACATACCACACCACATCATACCACACCATGCAATAACATATCCTAATTATCATACCATATCATACCGTAACATATCCTGATTACCATACCATATCACACCATATCATATCATTCAAACATGTATCATACTGTGGATGGGAGAAATCCTGCACCAGCCGATAGGTGGTTTATCTCATTATTTACAGGGTTTCAATCATCCAAGGTGGTGCAGGATTTCTTCCATCAACAGTATTTTTAAATTTGATTAAATTTGAATATGTATATATACACGATGTAAGCAACCGACATGACTCCAAGGTATCATTACATGTCAAAGAACCAAAACAATGTAAATTTAATACATATCATATAATAATGTATTATATGCTATGTATATATATATATTTATATATTTGTATATATATAAATATATATTTGTATAAATATATATATATATATATGTTTGTATATATATATATATGTTTGTATATATATATATAGATAGATAGATATAGATTATAGATATGTACATATATATATATATATATATATATACACATAAATGAATTACACACGCAATTTTACATCCCCTTTAAGCCTTTCCACTCTTTTTTCAGGTCCCGGGATCCAGGCACATCTTCCGCTTCTGGTATGACGAGGCGAGGCTGGTGACACAGCGAGGAAAGCACTGAAGATCTTGGTACATCTTGGTTGAAGCACCAAGAATTTTTATGTTGATTTGTTTTGCCAACACATAGGTTGACTCTACAAAAACGAAGGGTTTAGCCGGGTTGAGCACCAAGTATGAGATAGTATGAGTATCCGCAGCGAGTTGAAGCACCTCATTCCAGTACCAACGAGTAACTTGACCCCTGGGAGACGGTCATCCGGAAAAAACCGGGGTTGAAGCGGGGCAGTATCCTTTTTGAGTAGCTTCCAACCGTTTGCTGTTAGTAGCCTTTATTTCTGAATATACATGTAAATATGGTGATGTACATATATAGTCATATATATATATGTGTGTTTCATGTATATATAGTCATATATATATAATAATCATATATATATATATATTATAATCATATCGATATATATATAGTCATACATATATATTATATTCATATATATATAGTCTTATAATGTCTTATATATATATACTCATATATATATATATAGATATACATATGTACATATATATAAATATCAATTTACTGTCATATAGGTGGTAAACATTATGCTGCTGGCCGTGATTTGCCTTGGGCGTGATGGCAGACCCAGCCTTGGCAGGACATCATCAAGACAACAGATCAGAAACCACCGGTGCAGCTGGAATTTCCGACAGGCACGGGGTTCCTTTGAGCACCGGGGACCAGTACGTTGTCGCATTGTCGGACCCACAACTCTCCTGGTGGCTTTCCAGATGGGTTTGGCACCATCTGGGATTTTAACCCACGGAAAATCATCATTTCAAACATCTAGATGAAATGATGATGTTAAACCATACAGATTTTTCAAACATCTAAATTTCAATCTCCTGGTGGCTATAGGATAGGGAGATCAATTTCAACCAATACACCATCTATCCTATCTATCCTCCAGCTGGCCATCCTTCAGCATCGCCAGGTGAAGTTGTAGAGGTGCCAGGCGAGAGTCAGAATGCAGCTCGACCGAAAAATGTCCCGTGTCGTCACCGAATAAGTCTCCCAACACATTCACCTTCACTTAAACAAACAGAAGCATGTTTTGCAAGCATCTATGCAGAAGATATTAGTGTATATGTTTCATGATTAATATGATTTCTTTATGTCGTTGTTTATGTGATAGATGTATATGACATAGATGTATATACATATGTTTTATACATGTTCACATATGCAACATCCAAACGTATATGGTATGTTATATGTTTGCGTTTGCTACGTACCAGCTCTCCAGAAACAAGCCCCACATAGCTCTTGTATTTAGTTAACATATATACATATATAATACTTGGGTATAGGTCAAAATTGGGTATCCCAACAATTTATTTGTTAATGCTAAACATCTACTGAAATCCGTGTCCCCTTCTGGGGCTTCATTTTTGACTTATCCACACTGGAATATTGATTCCAATATATATATATATATACATATATACATATATTGGTATAGTTATATGATATTTAAATCCGTAGATGTTTCCAAATATTTCTATACCATAGATGTTTTTGTTTTTTTTGTATATGTTGTTCAAGATAGTTCTATAGAAAAAATAGATATATGTACATCAGAATCATCACAAAACCTGAATTCGTACATTTCTACTGGGCTCTATCAGCATAGGACATCATGGGACATCCTCCTCGAGCCCGTGTTAATGGAAAAAAATCCAATGGACAGCCCCATCACCGTGTTGCTTCTATTCCTATATATCTCAGAAATGTATATATATATATATTATATCCATGTTTGGTATTGTTTGGTATTTTTTGCTTATGTTTTTTACCCTTATATCGCCATTGTTTGCTTATCTTTCAAAATGATTTGATCACTATTTTTTCTTTGTTAAATCCTCCTTTGTATTGGTTATAAGACTCCCATTTGTTGGACAAGATGTTTGTCAAAACTTGTAGACAAAATCAGCCAGTTCCTCCATAATCTGTGCAGGAAATGTGTGTGTCTCGGCCCCGGTGGTGCGCGGCATTTCCGCGCGAAAACGCGAAAACGCGAAAACGCGAAAACGCGAAAACGGGCAACAAAACGCGAAAACGCGAAAACGCGAAAACGCGAAAACGCGAAAACGCGAAAACGCGCACGGAAGTACAAGAGCGCGAAAGTTGGACAGCTATGATCATCTCCGGATCTAGCGGCACGTCAATGCAAAATAATTATATTGCGCTGCAATAGCGGTGTTGATCTGTGTTGCGCTGGGACTTCAAGTACAGAGTAGTGGAATGCAGGTTCATGTGATGTGAATGTTTTTTACGGTATCCATAGATCTATATTTCATTCTAGCCCTACCTACCTACCTAGCTAGCTAGCTACCTACCTACCTACGTATCCATCCATCCATCCGTCCGTCCATCCAATCTATCTAATCTATCTAATCTATCTATCTATTCTAATCTATCTATCTAGTCCATCTGTTTTATCTAATCTATCCGATCTATCATATCCATCCATCTATCTATCTATCTATCTATCTATCTATCTATCTATCTATCCATCTATCTATCTATCCATCCATCTATCTATCTATCTATGTAAGCTATGTACCTAAGCTATGTATCTAAGCTATGTATCTCAGCTATGCATCTAAGCTATGTATCTCAGCTATGTATCTAAGCTACGTATCTATGTATTTATGTATCTATGTATCTGTGTGTCTAAGCTATGTATCTATGAATCTACATCTATGTGTCTATGTATCCATGCATCTATCCCACTCTCTCTCTCTCTCTTTCTCGTCATCTCTCTGTTTATCTATCGATCAATCTACCAAGCCGTCTATCTATCTACCCGTCCATCTGTATATCACCTATCTTCGCCTTATCTATCTGCCTACCTACCTACATACCTCTCTATCTCTCTATCTCTCTATCTCTCTATCTCCCTATCTATCTATCTATCTATCTATCTATCTATCTATCTATCTATCTATCTATCTATCTATCTAATTCTATCTAATTCTATCTAATTCTATCTATCTACCTAATTCTTTCTATCTATTTATCTATCCATCTATCTATCTATCTATCTATTTATCTTTATTTCTTCTATCGCTTGTCTAATCCTTCCGAACCTTTAATTTTCTGTCATCCAATCTACCTGTATTTAGTGTTCTTGTTATGCATCCGTGTTTTAATCAAAATTCGACGGACATATTTATGCATATTTCTGTAGTCTGCATTTATGTTCTCATCTATGCTGGCATGTTTGTTTGTTTGTATGTATGTATCGAGGTGGTGCATTGCAATGCAAGCAAAAGGAAAAGTGGCAACATAATGAAACTTAACGGACTGCCTTTATGCCTGCAGGCACGTGTGCATGCATGTTTAGGACGTATGTATGCATGCATGTGCCTCTCTTTGCATCGATCTTTGTATCTATTTATGTAGCTGGCGCAGCGCTTTGTAATATGATGCTTGTGATGTAATGCCTTGTAATTTCAACCAACATATATATATAAAACACATCTATATATATATATATATATTACATTAATATATATAGTATACACAATATATATTATACATATATATTATACATATTTATACATATATATACATATATTATACATATATATATAATACACATATATATTATACATATATCTATTATACATATATTTATATTATACATATATATATATATATTATGTACATTATTTTACATGCATACACATTTATGCATGTAATGCAACGTATATGTGAGTGTGTTTGGATGCATGGATGAGCGTGTATAATGTGAAATCTAGCATTGCGGTGTCGTGTGGCGTCACGTAACACAAAATGTAATGCCGCACAACGAAATGGGATGCATCTTTGTATGTATCTTTGTATGTGTACAGCTATGTATGTCTCTATATGTAACTATATATGTCTCTATGTATATCTCTATATATGTCTCTATGTATCTATGTATGTCTCTATGTATCTATGAATGTCTCTATGTGTGAACATTATGCAATGCCTTGCCATGAATCAGACGGTGAACACAACGAAAACATGCATGTACCGATGCATGTACGATTCTCACATGATCTACGTATATGAAATGCAGCGTAACATCGTAGCATGTTGTGCATTTATGCGTCTATGAATCTCGGTATCTTTGGCGTGTGTGTGTGTGTAAGGATGTTTGCCATACATGTGTGCATATGCGTCTATGCTAGAATCAGTGTATTTATGTATACATCCATATTTCTATGTATGTACCTATATGTGTGCGTTCCTGTTAGTACCCTTGGAATTACATCATTGCAATGCAGCGTAGTGAAACGCAATGGATTGTAATGCAGTGAAATGTACTGTAGCGCAATGTAATGTAGTAGAATGTAGTTTGATGCAATGCAATGCAGGTACTCTAAGGTAAGGGCAGGAAACAAAATTAACATAATGTACTGCGTGTTTGTCCGTATGTGTTGTGTTGTAAAGTAACGTGGTGTAGCGTGTTGTCTGTCTTGTATTGTGTTGTATTGTACTGTACTGCTTTGTGTTGTATTGCATGGGAGTGTCCTGTGATGTGTTCGAAATTTGTTTTTGTATCTATCTTTCTGCCTATGTATGCACTTTTGTATCTGTGTATCATTTTGTATCTATGTATCTATGTGTTGATGTATGAGCAGATGGAGGGGTTGGTGTGTGCACAAAAATGCAAGCACATGAACATGTAAGTGTAGTACGCATATTATCTGTATATATATATATATAGTTGATTGTAAATTTAAAGGTAAGAGACATGTAATGTAAGTGTGTGTGTGTGTGCTTGCAAGTCTGCAAAGGCTACTGTTATGACAAGGACACTGGCACTTCTCTATTTAGATTTCTGTTTGAAAATAATATGGCATGGAAAAATGAAAGGCGGAAATACGAAAACAACAAGAACGGCGCAAGCAGCCAAAAAACAAAAACTGCGAAAACTGCGAAAACCGCGAAACACGAAAACCACGAAAATCGCGAAAACTGCGAGAACCGCGAAAACCGCGAAAACGCGAAAATCGCGAAAACCGCGAAAACTGCGAAAACTGCGACAACCGTGAAACACGAAAACTACGAAAACCACGAAACACGCAAAAAACACGAAAACTGCGAGAGCATTGAAAGCCGCGAAAACGCGAAAACCGCGAAAACCGCGAAAACGCGAAAACGGGCGCGAAAACGCGAAAACCCGAAAACCCGAAAACCGCGAAAACCGCGAAAACCGCGAGAACAGGAAAACGCCTAGGAGACTAGCACTACTGTTGGCCGCTTTTCTCGGTTTTCTCGGCTTTCTCGGTTTTCTCGTTTTCTCGGTTTTCTCGTTTTCTCGGTTTTCTGGTTTTCTCGGTTTTCTGGTTTTCTCGGTTTTCTGGTTTTCTGGTTTTCTCGTTTCCATGCATCTCACCGTTCTGGCCACGTCGCGTGGATTTCTTGCTTAGCCGAATTCCCTGTGTTCCCCCTGAGTTGCCAGTTCAGGTAACGATTGATCGCAACATTTTGACCGTGGTGTTTCCTGAACACGCCATGAAGCACAGCCGGCCGGTGGTTTGGATGGAGGTTGAAACACAGATGACTGGATGATCAGTTGTTTTGTTGGTATGTTGGAATGACTGGAATGGCTTGAACGATTTTTATGGCACTTTTGAACGTAAGTATCATATATCCCACTTAGAAAGTTTTATGAACACCTTTGACCAACTGGGTCTTTTGTCGGTGATTTTTCTACCTGGCCAGCTGGATTTCCCATTAGATGAGCCAGCTAGATACCCTTGCCAAGGTTGATTACTGGAGGTCTCCCGGAAAGTGTGACTTTGAGTTCCCGGAAAGTCTTTTTGCTTTAGAGACATGCATCTAGATATGTGCAATCTGACCTATCTGCGGGTCTGTCTCTCTGTCCGTGCCAAATTGGCCAGAAATAATCATGAATTTTATATTTAAACCTCAGGAAAACACCATCATTTATCGGCTATGGCAGTGTGTTAAAGCCCATACTCCCCGAAGAAAAACCATTGGAGATGTCCCAACATTATATCTATAAATCCCATAAATTGGCAAATCTATGGAGGTTTCCTACAATAGGAGTATCCCAATAGCTGGATGACTACTCATAAGGGAAAAGCCCATCTTTTTTAACGGATGATGGCTAGGGATGGGTGGAGGAAACGTCCCGAGGTCATAGGTCGTGGCGGTCTGGTGACTCTTCGTGTGCCACGCTACATCTTTGTGGACTGTCTGGGGAGATCTCATCGTGGAAACCTGGCTGGTCATGTTGCACTCTGTGATGAAAAGTGGCTGGGGAAAGCATCGAAGGTTCACTGGATTCACTGGATCCCATATCGATGGTCAGGGTCCCATTAATGGTGGGTATCCCATATATCAGTGGATCATCGTGTATGATGAATGATATTGTATACCATGGTATGGTATACCCTCTGGCAATCAAACGTGGCTTGCTGCAAAATCTCCCAGTTCGATGAGCCATAAACCTCCATTCATAGGGGATTTACTCTTTGCACGTTAGATGACCAGAAAAGGTAGAAGCCGACACAAATTGGATTTCCCCTAAAACTAGCACATTCTAAATGCTCCCTTGAAAAGCCCTGCTTCACGATTGGCCCTATTCATGAGTTGGGGTCCCATACGATGGGTATTTGATATCAACTCATTAATTGGGGTCCTATGTCATATTATATATATATATTATATTATGATTACATACATACTTATATATATATATATCATTAAATACATAAAAATACATATACATATACATACATATACATACATATACATGCATATACTTACATATACATACATCTACATACATGCACATGCATATACATGCATACACATACATATACATACATATACATACATATACATACATATACATACATATACATACATATACAAACATATACATACATATACATACATATACATACATTTACATACATATACATACATATACTATACATACATTTACATATATATACATACATATACATACATATACATACATATACATACATATACATGCATATACATGCATATACATACATTTACATACATATACATACATATACATACATATACATACATATACATACATATACATACATGTACATACATATACATACCAATACATATACATACATATACATACCAATACATACCAATACATACCAATACATACATATACATTACATATACATACATATACAAACATATACATACATATACATACTTATACATACTTACACATACATATACATTTATATACATACATTTACATGCATATACATGCATATACATGCATATACATGCATATGCATGCATATTTATGCATATGCATGCATATACATACATATACACACATATACATACATGTACATACATTTACATACATTTACATACATATACATACATATACATACATATACATACATATACATACATATACATGCATATACATGCATATACATACATTTACATACATATACATACATATACATACATATACATACATATACATACATATACATACATGTACATACATATACATACCAATACATATACATACATATACATACCAATACATACCAATACATACCAATACATACCAATACATACCAATACATACCAATACATACCAATACATACCAATACATACCAATACATACCAATACATACCAGTACATACAAATACATACCAATAAATACCAATACATACATACATTACATTACATTACTTTAAATTACATTACATTACATTACATTACATTACATACATACCTACATTACATACATTACATTACATTACATTACATGACATTACATTGCATTACATTACATTACATACATTACATACATTACATACATTACATACATTACATACATTACTTACATTACAGACAGACAGACAGGCAGGCAGGCAGGCAGGCAGACAGGCAGACAGGCAGACAGGCAGGCAGAAAGACAGACAGACACACAGACACGCAGACAAGCACACATACACACATACACACATACACACACATACACACACATACATTACATTACATTACATTACATTACATTACATTACATTACATACATTACAGTATATTACATACATACATACATACATTACATACATTACGTACATTGCATACATTACATACATTACATACCTTACATATTACATACATTACATACATTACAGACAGACAGACAGGCAGGCAGGCAGGCAGGCAGGCAGACAGACAGACACATAGACACACACACACATACACACAGACACACAGACACACACACAGACACACGCACAGACACACGGCCACACACACACACAGACACACACACACATACACACATACACACACAGACACACATACATACATACATACATACATACATACATACATACATACACACATACACACATACATGCATACATACATACATACACACATATACATACATACACACACATATACATACATACATACATGCATGCATACAAACATACATACATACATACATACATAATTACATTACATTACATTACGTTGCATTACATTACATTACATACACATACATACACATACATACACATACATATACATACACACACATACACATACATACACATACATTCACATACATACACATACATACACATACATATCCACACATGCACACACATACACATACATAACATAACATTACATTACATTGCATTACATTACATTACGTTACATACAGACATACATACATTACATACATTACATACATTACATACATTACATACATTAAATACATTACATACATTACATACATTACATGCATTACATGCATTATATGCATTACATACATTACATACATTACATACATTACATACATTACATACATTACATACATTACATACATTACATACATTACATACATTACATACATTACACACACAGACACACACACAGACACACACACAGACACACACACAGACACACACACAGACACACACACATACACACACACATACACACACATACATACATACATACATACATACACAAATACATAAATACATACATACATACATACATACATACAAAGACACACAGACACACAGACACACAGATACACCGACACACAGACACACACACATACAAACATACACACATACACACATACACACATACATGCATGCATGCATACATACATACATACATACACATACATACATACATACATACATACACACACACGGACACACATACACACATACACACATATGTACATACATACATACATAAATACATACATACATACAAACATACATACATACATACATACACAGACACACAGACACACAGACACACACACATACATACATACATAATACACTCATACATACATACATACATACATACATACATACACAATTACATAAGTACATACATACATACATGACATACATGACATACATTACATACATTACATACATTACATACATTACATACATTACATACATTACACACACAGACACACACACACATACACACACACAGACACGCAGACACACACACAGACACACACACACATACACACACATATACATACATACATACATACATACATACATACATACATACATACATACATACATACATACATCCATGCATACATACATACATACACAGACAGACAGACAGACAGACAGACAGACACAGAGACACACA
The DNA here is from genome assembly GCA_947184155.2 of Cladocopium goreaui. Classification (NCBI taxonomy): domain Eukaryota; class Dinophyceae; order Suessiales; family Symbiodiniaceae; genus Cladocopium; species Cladocopium goreaui. Next base: position 672,719 of record CAMXCT020001224.1, read on the forward strand.
CATACATACATACATACACAAATACATAAATACATACATACATACATCACATACATGACATACATTACGTACATTACACACACAGACACACACACATACACACACACAGACACACAGACACACACACAGACACACACACACACATACACATACATACATACAAACATACATACATACATACATACATTCATACATACATACATACATACATACATACACAAATACATACATACATACATACATACATACATACATACATACACAAATACATAAATACATACATACATACATACATACATACATACATACACATGTACATGTAGACAGCGGTATTTGATATCCGGGGGACGCCATCTCGGCCCTTGGCAGTCCTGATGTGGCCCGGATCGAAGCTGGAGACCTTACTGCGATCATACGGTAGATATGGTATATTTCGAAATAGGTAAATCATTCAACATATTATCCCCCCCATAACTTTGATTCTATCCATGTCATGTCTATTCATATTTGTGTATATCATTTTATATACACATATTTTTATTTGGAACCATCAACATCCATCAACAACATATAGTTGATCTACCAAAATACTGAAGAATCTGCCAGGGCGGCTGGTTTCGGGTAGCCTGGGAACCCGAGGGTACCCTGAACTTAGCCGGAAAAACGTGGCAGACCAGTCAGCGTGTCTTGTTCTTTTGGCAGAACAAAATGACCAGCTATAACATTAGCAACCTTATCTATGGTTAGATAGATAATAATGGTTGGATCAACCTTATCTATGGTTTAGCATGGTTTAGCTAAATACCATGATTTGGAGTTTAGATAAGGGGTTAGATATGCTTAGATCAAAGGGATTGTGATGTGGTAAACCCAACACTAAAAATCCGCCAAGGTAGTGATGCTTGATACCCAAACTCCAGGTATATTCAGGGGTAACTTGATCCCTGCGCAGGACGTGCTCAGAAGGACGAACAACGTAGTGGAGGTAGGGCAACCCGGTCTGTTTCATAGCCATGTTATCCTTTGGTAAATCTGGTAAATGTTTACATAGCGAACTGGAACATCACCATGTGTAATGGGTAAATCAACTATTTCTATAGGCCATTTTCTATATGTTAAATTACCAGAGGGTATCCCATTGCATAGTTCCCCATAGGTTTCCATTTTTCTCAACCAGGACTGGATGATTTGGGGATAACCCCCATGACTTGGGAAAGCTGGGTGATTCCAATAACAGTGATTTGCTTGGATCATCCTTGGTACTCTGGGAACTATGGCTATACAATGCTATATGCCAGTTATGTATATATATATACACACCGTTTTTTGTTGAGGGGAAAAGGAGCCCAAAAGTGCCAAAAGTGCCAAAGGAGATTTTCACATAGCTATGACAAATGGCCCATGTGTAGATGATATTAATGATGTTCCTGTCTGTCCCTATTTAAAAAGTTCCTGAGTTCCAGTTCGCACACAGTTTTGAATACCTCTTGGGGCAATATCACTCATATTATCTCATATCCCATACCATTCTATGTCATATCCCAATTTTTGGTATGGCTGGAGAGCTGGATATATCATATATATATATACATACATATACCAGTGACCTATCAGTGAAATATGCGTGATATCTCCCCATCGAAAAACCTCTATCGGATCCGTTGAGTGCCCCAGGGCGGCGGGACGCCTGCCCCACTTGAAGAGGAGCCTGGAAAATCCGCCATTTTTCATACGTAATACTAGCCTAGGCTAAATAATAGAGGCTAATATAGATATTAATATTTTTTAATGGATGCATTATATATCTATGTGCTAAACTGACATAGATGTGGAACATGGCATGGATTTTTATGGATAAATTGCTAATATAATGCATACATAAACTATCCATAAATGGGCCATTTTCCACATCTATGTTTACCCTAGGGTTATGTAGGACTGAACATGGTGAATATGCCACCAGAATAATATAATGTAGATAGATATGGATAGATGGATAGATGGATAGATGATGATGATGATGATGATGATGATGATGATGATGATGATGATGATGATGATGATGGTGATGGTGATGGTGATGGTGATGATGATGGAGAAAAACAGATGGATATATATATATAGATAGATACATGGACAGATAGAAAGATAGACAGATAGACAGATAGATGGATAGATAGATAGATGGATAGATAAATAGATGGATAGATGGATAGATGGATGGATAGATAGATAGAAATATAGAAAGATAGAAATATAGAAAGATAGAAAGATAGATACACAGATATACAGATATACTACAGATATACAGACAGACAGACAGACAGATAGATATAACATGATAGATAGATATAACATGATTAAGCATGATATAACATTATATAACATGATATAACATGTTTTAACATAATAAAACATAACATAATTTTATAATATGTTACATACCTAACATTTACATATATATATATACAGATTCATGGGATGATCCTTCACTTCGAGGAGATCACCTTCATGGTGCAGCCAGAAGAAACTGAGCGGTGCGGCTCCTGGGAAATTCCATGACCAAACAATGGGATTTTTGCAAAGGGATGAATTACATTTCAAAATTCCATGGAAAATGAATGTTACCATGGAACGATTTTTTACAATGTACCCTCTGGGAATGTCAAAATAGCTTTTGAACATGGCCATTGAAATAGTGAATTGTCCCACAAAAAATGGTGATTTTCCATAGTTACGTTAGTTTACCAGAGGGTACTTTAAGAAGAAATCATTTTACCAAATTTTCAGGGCATCAAATGTGTGAAATTCCGCTGGAATTCTGATGAGCAAATCTGCTGGATTACACCTGATGTTTCCCTGGAAATCCATAGACGTTGGTTCGATAGGAAACGATGGTATTAGTGTGCATAAAATGGTGAGAATACGTTTGCCAAAGATCAACTTAGTAACTTTTGGGGCGAATGTTTAGATTGCGACATAAGTGTGCGTTGAATTTATGTTCACACAAGTAAATGCACCATTGCGCAGTCATCACTATTATATCCAAGTGGTTTGACTTGTACAACGGGTTGGAACAGATTTGAACATCTATATCCATAAAAGATATGTATATATATATATACTGTATAGCATTATATTATATATAGCACTATATAGCTATATATATATATACGCATTATACTGTAGATCTGGTAAACGTGTCCCAAGTCTCTGAAGGCCTCGCCTCAATGTGAGCCATTGCTACCCCCCGATGGACGCGGCGGGGCGGCGGTGTATCTACTCGTACTCGGTAATATAATGTAATATATAGGTTGTTAAGATGTCCACTAATATATCTATATCTATATATGAATAAGCACAATTAATATAGATATTTGTCATGAACAAACATAATATATATAGATATAGATATAGATATAGATGACCTGTACAACAATTATGGTTGTTAACATGTTCATAGCGATATCTTTCAGACCTTCGTTGAATCCCGAGAATACAAGAGATTTCAACTAGCGAATGAAACCTGACATGATTGAGAAGCACTCCCGGAGGCATATCAATTGTCAGCAACTGGCTACGGTACTACATTCCTTTTGGAAACATTTATACGTTCCATCGTCAAAGGTCGGATTCTATACCCAGGTTGCGGGATGGTCATCAATCTATTTTCATACAGACTTATATATCCATTCTGTTTTGATTCCTGCACTGGGGTGGATGATCATAAACCACACACCATGAATATCACTTGACTCACATCATTCATATATATATATATTAATATAATGTATGTGTATTATATATATATATGCAATGTATACATTATATTTATATATATATATACTTATAATTACATACATATAGACACAGTGCCAGCTATTTTTGGGATAGATCCATCCAATGATCCTGAAGGAGGAAACACCGAGCTACGAATTTCCGGCCACTGGTCGTATCATCTTGGCTTTCAGTGAAGAGGTCAGCGGCCAGCCGGTCAGAAGCTCGGGGTCGGAATCGCTGAGTTGGCCACATTTCATGACCAAAATGACCAAAATATATATATATATATAAATCGCTAGAATGTTTGGTAAACCATAGGAAAACCATAGGAACCATAGGAAAACCATAGGAAAACCATAGGAAAACCATAGGATAATGGTGATTTAATGAGGGTTTATGGTGGTTTAATGGAATTGTTCATGGGATTTACCCTCTGGTAACCGTTTACATAACTATGGAAAGATCCACCATTTTCTAGCTGGAAAATTCACTATTTCAATGGTTATTTTCAATCGCTATGTAACAAATTACCAGAGGGTATCTATATGGGGTGAAGCTAAGCCAAAAAACATTTCACAGGGGGTTACCACGTTGAACTAAGCCAGTGGTGGGTCAAATCAACACGCGTTTCGCCGGGTACTGAGGCCAGTCCACTGATATGACCAACATGTTCAAAATTAGATGGAAATCGGCACCAGCACATATATATATATATATATCTCATATATATATATATACATAGTACATACATATATAAATATAATTATATACATAGTACATATATATATATATATGTTTATATTTATATATACCTATACATAGTTGTATTATATACATATATTCAAAGAGATGGGATTTGTTATCGCCAAATATGTGAGCAAACACTCACTTTGGGGTTGAATCAATAATGAGGATTCGCCGCAAGTTTGATCCAGGTCCCTCAGTTGGATCATACTGTGGATGGTTGCGAAATCCTGCATCACTTTAGTGAAAGCCTACAAAAATAGTGGGATGAACCACCGTTTTCATCTGGTGCAGGATTTCTTCTATCCACTGTATCATGTTGTTTTTGTTGTTTTGTTTTTGTCGACATACGCATTGAATCTCTTGCAAATAATGCATTAAATGCATTACATGTTCTCACATGTTCTCAGGTCTCAACTCAAAATTTCTTCACTTTTAAATTATGTGGGATATATTTTTTGGAATGTAACCCAGTTGCCAAACCTTGTGTTGATTGCTCGACCAGTCATTACCGGTTATCCCATCTTCCATAGAATTGCCGTGAGCGTTATTGCACGAGTAGATTATAATACCAAACAGTCAATGCTAAATATGATAATATGGTTATCTCATGTGCGCATTCTCCTTTAAATCGTGCTATTGTGTATCATGATTTACCAATTGACTTACTTTTTATTAAGCCCGGGGGTGTTCCAATAGTTTTTCCAATAGTTTTCCAATTGGTAGTTATATATCCGATCATAGTTCACTATTTCACTATATCCCCAATATTTGCCCATGATATCCCAATATATTCGAATTATGGGGACAAAACAACTATTTCGACAAACACATTTCCATTATACACACGACATGGTAGTCCATGATATCAACATAAATATCCCAATCATCCCAGTATACCCGGTAGGTAAATCAAACGTGCCTGACTGAAAAATCCACCATTTACCCTCTGGTAAACTAACATAACTATTGAAAATCCGCATTTTTAATGGGTAAATCAACTATAAATGGCCATTTTCAATAGCTATGTTAAGTTATCGGAGGGTACACATGATTTTTCCTGTACCATCTCAATTTAGAGTAGTTCAGGGATTTGCAGCAATTGCCACGTTTGATGACACTCTATCGGAAGATCCCGTGAAATATTCCCAACAAAATCCCAATATCCCAATAATGCCATAAACAATCCGATTAATACAATGTTCCCCCAGTTGTGAGTTGGTTTATAAACCGTATTAACTAGAGTTATAACATGTTATAGGTATCATTGAATCATGCTTATTGGATTTATTCATGAACCAACTTAACTTAGCTATCTAGGGGGCCCCACATTGCATGAGTAAAATCCCAGCGAATGGCTGGATACGGTTCCCGCCAGGTGAAGGGAGGGCCTGGAGACGTGACCTTCTACCCCAGGCGCGAACGTGACACTCAATGGGGGATCCCTCAAAATGGATGGATTGTAATGGACAATCTTATTAAACTGGATGATGTAGGGGTACATTCATTTTAGCACACCTCCATATCGTATATATATATATATATATAATGGTCACCGCCCGCCCAGAAACCCCCAATTTGAGGATTAGGGAACATATATATATATATATGTATAATATATATATATGTATAATATATATATATATATGTATAATATATATATATATGTATAATATATATATATATAATGTAATATGTATATATACATATTAATCATTGATGTGCACAGATTGATATGTACATCATGTATGTATGTATATATATATATATCTACATACACACAGCTTATAACATCGTGTACATGTACACATCAAATACGTGTGTACACATCACGTGTGTACATAATATATCTAGATAATGTATGTATACTTTCATATCATGCGTATATGTTTTTACATCATTTTATTTATAATATATACATTTTGTTTTCACTTGCGTCATATACGTAGATAAACATTGACATGTACACCATTTGTATTTACACCTCATGCATAATATATATATATATAATATACACTAAATCATAGATGTATCCACATCATCTATTTATGTACACATCATATATGTACTCAAAGAATCCTTTCCAAGTGTCAAGGACTTGCTGGAAGCGGGATGATCGCATGAGACCACATGTGCACAAGACACTGAAAAGCGAATACGGCACCATAGATATATATTCATTATCTATATATATATATATACACATGATAAATTTGCGCACAAATCACATATTACATACGAGGGTAGTTGTTTGAAAGAGGTATAGATTGACAGAATCCTCGGTGCCAGGTCGGTGGGAAGCCCAAAGGTCACGGTGCATGGGCGCCATGCCATCACTGCAGGTCGAGGGCTTTTTGGTGTTCGCTGCTTCGGTGAGCCATACATGGTGATACCCCAAGTTAGCTAAGTTGGTTTATAACTTACAAAAAATGCAGAAACTTGGGATTTAACTGAGACAATAGGATAAGATAGGGATGTAAGTTACAATGATTGATTTTTGATTGCTCACTGATTTAGAACCATTGCTTTGGTGGTGGATATGTATAGTCAGTGTTTTTTTCAACCAACTTATATTTGGGGGACACCACATTGTAATTAAATTGTTCCCATGAATAACGGAAAATTTACTCAACAAAGTAATTATGGGATTTAACTCGCTATATATATATATAGATAGATAGATAGATAGGTATATAAACATGAGATTATGATCGGATACGGCATGATCATGATCCAACTGATCAACAGTGTCATGTGTAGGATGTCCAGAAATGGAACATACTACCAAAGGTGCAATTAGAATAAGGAACATGCTGATATACCAGTGGATAGAATGGGGTACCTTTTTTTTAGACAAAGACTTGTATTGGAATGGAGAACCCCGATATCATTTGGTAATATTTTGTTGTACTGAACCGAATGGTGAAATGGGCTACCATTGTTTTAAACGTCCCGGATATGGGAATGGATCAATGAGAATGGAAGTAAACTTGGATTTAACCTTTAGTCCTGAAGATTGGGGATGTAATCCACAAACAGTGAGGTTTGACCCAGTAAGAATGAGACGACATGTCACCGACAAATCCATGGTTCTAACTGATCATAAATCATCATCACTCAGCGATTTGTTACAATTGTTTAATGAATGATCATGACCTGGTGATAGAACGTTCCCATTCTTGGTATTTTGCCATGTATACCTGGGGAATCGTGACTGCACCTTCCTGGGTTTCTCATTCAAGAACCTTGGGTTAGCCGTAAAATCAGATCTTTCAACCGGAAGCGCTGGAGTTGATACCACACAGAAGTTTTATTTATCGCAGTGGAGAAGATCGTCACGCGCCCCGCCTTTAGCCATGCGAAGCTGATTTGCTCTCTCCAGTTCAACCCAACAGGCAGTGCATCAGCGCATTCAGGACATGTATTCTTGAGAACACTGCGAAATGAAGATGCCTTATGTTTGCGGTCTGTATCTGCGGTCTGATGAGGATGAGTGTCCAACTTGACCCGCAGAAATCACCACGCGTGGCTGAAATCTGTTGATGAGTTCAGTCATCTGATTGGCATGGGAAAATCTATGGTAACATGTGGAGGGTCGCGTGGATCCATTATTCTAAATGCGTTGAAAGCAAGCTAATTGAAGAACAAGGTTTCAATGTGTTTTAATCATATATATATATATATATATGGGGGCAAGTCAAAATAGGAGGTCCGGAACAAACTCCGGGACCACACCCGTTCCATAACCCCGTTCCATACCTCCTTGAAGGATCCGTTCCATACCTCTGTTCCATACCTCTGTTCCATACCTCTAATCCATACGTTATTATATATATTTATATATAATTATTATTTGTATATATGTATATATACAATTATATATATATAATATATATTTATATATATATATATATATTTGATTATGTGCAATCTGATTTTACACTTGTACGCAAATATATGAGCGCACGTACATACATGAGTGCATACATGCAAGAATACGTTTACTATGCCCAAGCCCTGTGATTGTGTTGGCAAGTCTGTGCCTGCAGCACTTACAGCTGCTACCTACTTTGTTGTGTGATGGTAGGGATGTGCTTGGCTGCTGCCAGCTGGCAGTCTAAGAATGGATTGCTTGTAACCCTCCCTCCCTCTCAACCTGTGGCAGGTTTGTGCCTGCACCACTTAAAGTTGCTGCAGGCTGTGGCACAGCTGTGGTGTTTGATTGTAGAGATGCGCTTGGCTGCTGCCAGCTGGCAGTCTAAGAATTGCTTGCTGCGCTATTCTCGCTCCAAACTGCGAATTTTGATAAAGATGTGCTGCGTGGTGGCAGTGCTGTGCTGGAGTGGGCCGTTTCGTTCCAGACCCCGTTCCATACCGCTCCATACCCGTTCCAGACCTGGACCACCCATGTACCACCCCTGACCCACTGGTGAACACATGGCAGGTTCTCACATAGACTGCTCATAAGCCATCCTTTGCGCGTGGGTTGTGGGAGGGTAGAGTCTTGCTATGCAGGGACACAATCTACCCCATAGGGACCTCTGAGTTTTAAGAGTAGGAGGTGGGACCTGCGTGACAGGTCTGAAGCTGAGTCGACAGCTTCACATGGTAGCCAGTGGGTGACACTGGCTACCGGTCGTGTCGTATCTAGTGCACGAGCACTAGCCATGCAAGGCAAACCTGCGTTGAACAGGTGTACAACAAGGATGTCGTGCAGATGAGGAGTAGCTTCAACTTGCATATCCTGGAGATGTATATTATATATGCTACATATAATGTATATATATGTATTTATGTATAGCCTATATTTCATCACACTCCAAAGGTCCGGAACAAGACCAGTTACGAAGCCCCTTCGTTCCATACGTCCGGAACACCGCGGAACGTTCCATACACAATTTTGACTCGGGACCATATATATATATAAACTAAATGAGTAGTAAGATATATTCCCAGAAACTGGTAAACAAATACGTCCAATCGTTGTTTTATGGATGAGCTTTTCACGACCCAGGCCATTTCGTGATGGTTGACTTGATGCTTCTGCCCGGAGAGGCTTGGACGCTGGGAGGTGAATGCGGCAAATCATCGAACTGTGCCAATTTCAACCCCAAATTACCAGAGGGTGGGGAAGGATCTGATTTTGGGGTAGTTTGAGCCCCAAATCCCTTGACTTTCCAACAGCTATCAACATATATCATCATATTTATATATATATATATATCAAACATCAAAGCGACACTATACACACTGTGTGTATCCAAAAACCCACGGTAAGCCCGGAGGTCTACAACGTCTCGGTGGATGCGGATGCGTTTCTGGATCTGGACGGCTATAGCATGGAGAGCAAGGACGAGTCGTGCGCCCGGAGAGTCTAACAATAGATGTACCCTCTGGCAAACTAACATAACTATGGAAAATCACCATTTTATATGGGAAAATCCACTATAAATGGGCAATTTTCAATAGCTATGTTAAATTACCAGAGGGTAATGAATTTTCTCTAATGATTAGTTCCGATGAGTTGTTTTATCTATTAATTGGATAAACACTGTGTAATTAAGTCGTTTCGATTTGTTGTATTAGATTATTTCATCTTTTGTATCTTTGCAGATGACTAAGCAAAGGGTCTTTTGAATCGTACCTGTTATGTAATATACAAATTCAAGCAGTAATATGTTGAGTGTATTTGAGTGTAATTGATGTTTTCACATTGCCTTGTACCAAATATGTCCGAGCAATTCCTAGCATACATACAGATTAAGTACTTGGAGGTGCAGTTCATGCACTAAGTAGATATGTAGATATATGTCACGTTTATGATGGGGGTTATATAATTTATATCCCAGCTAGTGGGGTCAGAACCAAGTCAGAACCATCAACTTTCTACCTCAGTTATAGCTTCGTATATCCCCATGAAATATCGCCATTGATGGAGATGTTTTCCATAAAAAAAACAGGAGATATCCACTCCAAACCATGATTCTAACCCCAGTCCTGCGCCCCTTTTTATGTCAGAATCAATTCTGGTCAAATGCCCAAGCCAGGGGATTCAGAAAATTACTTGCTGGTCATGTGTGGGAATATCGTGCAGATATGATATGTGATGTAAATATAGTGGGACAATATAATGATATATATATATATATATATCTGGTTGGTGGTTTCAAACATTTTTTATATATGTTCTATGATATACATATGTAACTATAATCATATACATGCTGTAATTATCAAGCCAATTGAACTTGTGGGATGTACCTATCCATTTGGATATATAGTGAATATAGCGATTTAAGGATGAAGAGTAAGGATATAGTAGGAATATATATATATAGTGGGAATGCAATATGGATAGAATGGGATATATATATATACCCTCTGGTAATTTAACATAGCTATTGAAAATGACCATTTATAGTGGATTTACCCATTGAAAATTGTGATTTTCCATAGTTATGTTAGTTTGCCAGAGGGTATGGGACAACGCCCCCGTGCTTAAAGACGATGACAGGTTTAGCGCATGTTTTTTAATACCGCAGTTTTGGCTTTAGCACCTGGATGGAAGAAGAGCATCGTGTCATTGGTTGCTCTTGTGTGCTTTGCCATAGTTGGAGACGCGTGGGTGCCCTCCTGGGGCGCACCGACCTATCGGCGGGCTTTCGGGCCCTTGCGCTACGGCGCACCAGAGAGCTCTTTGTTGAGCTCTTAGACGCCCTTGAGGGTGTCCACGAGAGTGGGATAACTCCTGTGGCAGCGGGGGTCCCACCAAGATCTGTGGTTGAGGGAGGAGACGAGCTTAGCTCAGCGCCACCGACTGTCCCTCCCGGTGGGGCAGACTCTATAGCCCCCGCGAGTGTAAACGCCCCTCTTCCCTCCAAGGAGGGTGTTGGACCTGCTCTAGCCACCTCAAAAGCAAAGGCTGGACCACCTCCACCGTCTGAGACTCCTGCAGCTGAGGCCCTTGCTGCGGAGGAAAAACTACCCAAATCAGAAGGAATAGCGAATACCACTCAGGAGGAAGCACGTGAAAGCCCTGCAAAGAAAAAGAAAGAGAAAGGACACAAAGACAAGAAGCCAAAGAGGTCCAAGTCCAAAAAGACTAAACGTGTTGAGAAGACTCCTGTAAAGGCGGAGTCTGAACCAGAAGAAGTCACAGCCAGTCGTAGCTCCCGGAACCGGCGCCGTGAGCGCAGAGACTCCCGAGGCAGAGGGAGGGAAGAGAAAGCCAGGTCAGTATCAGTTGTGAGAGACTCAGAAGCTAGACGTGCAGAAAGGGGAGATCGCAGAGGAGAGAGGGAGAAGGATCGCTCCCGGACAGAGAGGGGAAGAAGAAGCTCCCGTTCCAGAAGCAGGAGAAGAGATAGAAGAAGGTCATCTCCCGGCGAGAGGGAGAGAGATTGGGGGAGGGGAACGGGTTCCTCCCGTGGTCACTTGCCTCCTCCGGAGCCTGCCAGACCGCCCAGCAGCTGGCACGTGGCACCTGAGCCACCTCCTGGCAGGTTCTACTCCACACCTGTCAATTACACCTATTGGCGGGGGTATAGGGCGTGGCCCTCTAGCAAAGGAGTGAAAAGGAGGCAAAGAGCAGAGGATATCAGAACGCACGGCCTGGATCCCCAGCGCAAAGCTCAGCGTGAGAGGAGGGATAGGCGTTGATGAGAAGGGCCAACCGGAGGCCTGCAGCAGGTGCCGGCTTGAGGAGACCTGCAGCCCGTTTAGCAATAAGGAGGCCCGCAGCTGCCTTAGGAGGGGCCGACCTCACTCCCAGAGAGCGTTGGGAGGCTGGAGAAGAGATCAGCGCGGAGGAGTTCGCTCCCGGGGTAGTTGGGAGTGGTGACTGGCTAAAGAGTGTCAAGGCTAGTTACTTTGAAAAGGAGTGCACCTTTGCGGGTAAGATCAACAGAGTGGTCCTTGAGGGAACGGACACCGAGCTGGAAATAACCCTTACTGGTACGTCCACAGAGGAGCTGCTCAAGTTTGGGAGTGGAGTGCATCCTCCCGTCATCAGGGCCCATTTGTGCCCGAGGGATTGTGACCAGAAGCGGTCCAATCAAGACTTAGTACATTTGAAGAAGTTCCGAAAGATCACACCAGAAGGAGAGAGAACCTCCTGGCCACTGACGAGAACGCGCCGCTCAGGGGAGCGCAGCAGGCATGGGAAAGAGAAGAGGAGAAGAAACAGAAGAGAGACAGGGAGACATCGTCGGACTCCCGAGGCGGGGGAGGCAAGAAAAGGAGAAAAAGAAGGAGAAAAAGAGGAGCAAGTCAAAGAAAGAAAAGAAGGAGAAGAGGGCCAGAGTGGGCGGCCGATCGGTCGCCAAGAAGGATCTCAAGGATCTTTACGGAGGCACTGGGCTCGACCCAGAGCCCAAGATGAGAAGGAAATTGAGAAAGAAGTTGAAGAGAAAGCTGAAGAAGGCGAAGAGCACCTCGAGCGCATCGAGTGGCACCTCAACCTCGTCCAGCACGGAGGAAGTGGGAGAGGAGATTTTGGAAGACAGATCCAAAGTCCAACGCATAGCGGAGCTCGCTCCCGGAGTGCTGACGGCGACTTCGGTGCAGAACATGAAAAATTATGTCCTGCAGGCCTCTGGCTCAACATGGGGGGCGGACGTGGATTCCATCCCCCCCATCATGAGCCAATATGTGAGGTGTTTCCTGGCACCGAAAAGCTCGGGTGGCCTCCTCAGAGAGGCCACGACGCTGGCCTTCGCGGCGGACCTCATGGTCCAGGGCCGTCCGGCCGAAGCTCTGGATGCGCTGAGCCAGCGCCTCAAAAGCTTAGAGCTAGTGGTGAATGGCCAAGCGTGGGGCACGGCCCAAAAAATAGAAATAGTTCCACCTCACGACGCCTCAATGGCGTCTCGGGCCGAGGTGCAGATAGCACACCGGGAGGCGCTGCTGGACTCCCGAGCGAAGGGCAACCAGGCCCCGTGGGAGAAGGGCAAGAGCAAAGGGAAAGGCAAAGACAAAGACAAGGGCAAAGAGAGGAGCAAAGGTGGCACCAAAGGAAAGGAGGAGAACAAAAAGAGCTCCTGAGTGGGGGAGACGAAGAGGAGAATATAGCATGGGAAAGGGCTCCTGAGTCAGAGGAGAGTGTCAGAGAGACAAAGGCTGGTGTGGCAAACGACGTGGTATCGCTTGGATGGAGGGCATGTGCAGGTAGGATTAGCGGGGTAGATGCGAAGTTTCACAGTCACCAAGAGGGAGGGGCTGCCACTCCTCCCGGACTACACTTTTGTACAGGAGCTGAATCGAGCTCAATTGCACTGGAGCAAGACAGGGCCTCCTCAGGCTTGGGCCGAGAGACCGCTGAAAAAGATGTGAGTGCGAATGGGGGGGGGTTCGAGTTGAGAGTTTTTCAGCCTGGCTAGACGGTAAGTTGGACGTTTACTTTGATAGGCTCTGCAAGACTTTGCCCTCGGGTAGGATTTTTCCCCTACCCTCGTCCTCCATTTACCTAAGCCAGGTTTTTTCGCACCTCCCCCCTGCAGTGATCCGCATGCTGCGTGTGTTAGTTGTTTCACTCAATTCTCTTAACAGTGAAGGCCTTTGGAACGACCAAGAAGGAACCCCTCTTCAGGTTGAAGTGTTGGAAGGTTTGGTTCAGGATTGCGAAAGATTTTTTGCCTGGGATGTGAGCATCCCTGCTGTGACCTGGGGAGAGTTCTTTAAAAGTAGAGGGGTGGACTATAAAGGAGATGAGATCCTGACGGCGCAATCGATGCAGTGGGAAAACGTGCGAGGAGCACTCCCGAGTGAAGTGGGAGGAGTTCGCTTAGAAGATGTGGTTGAACTAGGCTCCCGTCATTATGTAGCTGATTTTGAAAGCTACTTGCTCCCGACCGAAGCACAACAATATACTCGACCCCCTCGGGTGTTAGTGCCTCCCAATCAGTGGGAGACGTTTTGCGATGAGTTGCTGAGTAGAGGAGTTTTCGCACGGGTCCACGAGGATGAAATTCATCGTGTCGACAATAAACTCCTGCTGAATGGTCTCTTTGGCGTCTCTAAAGGAGAGTTCGATGGGGCCTGGGAGTCAATGAGGATTATAATGAATTTGGTCCCGGTTAACCAAGTGTGTAAAAGTATTAAAGGCGATGTGGGCACCCTGCCCTCCTGGGCGGGGATGACCCCACTCAGCCTGATGCCGGACGAAGACTTAATTATTTCTAGTGAAGACGTCCGGTGCTTCTTTTACATCTTCAAAATACCATGTAGCTGGCATAAGTACATGGCGTTCAATCGACCATTACCACCCCGGCTATGTGGGCCAAAAGAGGGCTCTTGGTTCCCATGCAGTGCTGTACTGCCCATGGGTTTTAAGAATTCAGTTGCCTTGGCGCAACAAGTCCATCGCTTTATCTTGAAGCAAGCCCTGCGAGGTATTCCCATGGGGGGAGAGGGGGAGCTGAGAAAGGACAGACCCTTCCCTGCTTGTAACCCCCTGTTTCGAGTCTACTTAGACAATTTTGATGAGTTGCGCCGAGTTTCCAAACCACTGGCCGATGCTGTTGAAGGCAAAGTCTCACCGTTGATTGCTGGATTGCGGGAAGAGTATTTAAGGTTGGGTGTGCCAAGGCATCCCAAGGAGGGTGTCGCATCCCAACGTAAAGCAGAGGTGCAGGGGGCCATCATTGATGGCGTGGCAGGTGTCGCGTACCCCAAGCCGGAGAAAGTTCTGAAGTACATGCAATTGGGGAAGCTGCTTTTGGAACAAGACATGTGCACACAAAAACAGGTCCAGGTTGTCGGTGGTGGCCTGGTGTATTTTTCCATGTTTCGGCGACCAGTGCTAGGATGCCTCAACTGCCTATGGAGGTTTATTACTAGCTTTGATGGTTATCCCCCCTTCATCAAGCTGAAGATCCCGGAGGAGGTCAAGACTGAAATCGCGCGCTTCCTGGGATTGGTGCCTCTGGCCTATATGGACTTTCGTACTCAGGTATCAGCTCAGGTCACTGCGAGTGATGCCTCAGAGTTTGGTGGGGGTGTGACAGTCAGCACCGGACCGAGCCTTGCTGGGTGTGCGGCTAGTCACTGTCCTGTTCGAGGAGACCTAGTGGAACCAGTTGATCTCATCAGTGTCTTGACCATCGGTCTTTTCGATGGTATAGGCGCGCTACGAGTAGCTACTGACGTACTGGGTTGGCACGTTCAGGGGCACATTAGCGTGGAAATTTCCCCACAGGCCCAAAGGGTTGTGGAGTCGCGGTTTCCTAACACGGTGTTAATTAAGGATGTTCGTGAAGTTACCCTGGAAACAGTCCAGGACTGGGCACGTAAGTTCTCTCAAGTAGGACTGGTTTTGATGGGATCAGGCCCCCCGTGTCAAGGGGTCAGTGGTCTTAACGCTGACCGCAAAGGGGCCTTACGTGATGCACGAAGCAACCTCTTTGTACATGTCAGTAGGATACGTGACCTAGTTAAATCCTGCTTTCCATGGGCCCAAGTCCGCAGTATCATGGAGTCAGTTGCCTCTATGGACTGGCAAGATGAACAGGTGATGTCAAACGACTTTGGCTGTAACCCATGGCAAATTGACGCCCAAGGCGTTTCTCTTGCCAGAAGACCTCGGTTGTATTGGTGTGATTGGGAGTTGAGGGAGGCAGAGGGAGCAATTATTGAAGACAATGTGGGGTGGCGTAAACAGATCGCTCTCACGGCACAGCTTGAAGATCGAAAGTTTCTGCTCCCGTACCAGTACAGAAGTTGCTTTTGCCTTGTTAACATGGATGGTGACCTACGGGTACCTTCCATTGAAGAACGGGAGGTCATCATGGGGTTTCCGCGGAATTACACTGTTAACTGCTTGCCCAAGGCCAAGCAAGGGACTCAGGAGCATGTGGATGCTCGGCTTAGCCTGGTAGGCAACTCTTGGAATGTGACAGTGGTGGCTTGGATCCTTTCCCAGCTAGGCACGTTGCTAGGACTGAACGACCCTTTGGCAGTGCAAGATGTCGTAGCAAGAACATCTCCAGGGTGCAGTAGGGATTTCCAAACCTATCTGCAACGACCGTTGATGGAGCAGAACAGAGCTCCTGTGAATCATGGATGTGCAGTAAAGTTGATCCACAAGCTTCTGACGTTGGTCAGTGTCAAAGGTGAAGATCTTATGCTACAGGCATCCACAGAGGACCAGGTCAAATATCATCGGCTGCGGGCCAGCATCCCAGCCAAATTGTGGAAATGGCGTATTGCGGCCAGTTGGAGATGGAAAGGGTCAAAGGAACACATAAATGTGTTAGAGATGAGAGCGGTGCTGACGTCTCTTCGATGGAGAATTGAACGCCGAAAATCTTTACACACCAAATTTGTGCACCTGGTAGACTCTCAAGTTGTTTTGCACGCGCTGAGTCGCGGCCGTAGTAGTAGCCGAAAGCTGAAACGTACCCTATTGCGCACTAATGCCCTGCTTCTGGCAAGTCGAACGCAAGTCCTTTGGGCTTACGTTCATACTAAAGAGAACCCCGCGGACGGCCCCAGCCGCCGACCGCGAAAACGTAAGTGGAGCCATGCCTAAACGGCACTTTGAGGCAGCCACTCCAGAAGCTAGGGCCACAATGCGCAAGAAGTTGGGTACCTTGAAACAGCTCACGGTTCAGCCAACCACTAGGGCTAGATATGACCAGTCTTTGGAAAAAAAAATCAAATTTCTGAAAAGCATCAACAGAGAACTGCCCCCCACCGCTGCTCAATTGGATTTGCTGGTCTCTGATTATCTTGAGCAATTGTGGGCAGAGGGTGAGGGGCGTTCTTCTGGCTCGAACGTCCTTGCCGCACTCCAAGACTGTCAACCGCAACTAAAAGGAAAACTCCTGCAAAGCTGGAGGCTTATGAAAGCTTGGGTAGTTCATGAAGTTCCCAACCGTGCTCCACCGTTACCATTAGAGCATGTGGAGGCAATGGTGGGATACAACCTATTTAAGCAAAGGCTGCTTTTCGCTCTGTCTTTGCTCTTGGGATTCTTTGGGCTACTCCGGACTGGAGAAATCCTTTCGGTCAACCTGTCTCAGGTCTCCGTCAGCCAACCTAAGGGACCTGCAGTCATTTCATTGGGCCTCACCAAAGCAGGCAAAAGACAAGGTGCTGCTGAGTCAGTCACCATTCATATAGAAGATGTCTGTAGGAGACTCTTTCAGTGGAAGTCTCAAGCGCCCAATCATTCCAAGCTGACTATCTCCAGTTACCAGTGGAGAAAAACTTTTAATGACACCTTGACCGCCTTAAGCTTTAGCTCAGTTGATTTCAGGCCTTATTCTCTCCGCCGCGGCGGAGCCACCCATTTCTTTAACTTAGCGTTGTTTAGCAGTAGCTTGGTTGCTCTTGGTGTCTTTTTTGTTGCTAAGTGAAGTGTGTGTGATGTGTTCAAGTATGCATCCAGTCTGTCACTGAAACTATTCCACCACCACTAATGCCAAGGTATTAAGCTCTTTGACAGTGTGACCAGTTTTATTTTGGTTTTGGTTATCTATAATAAAACATTCCACCTGACCACTGAGTCATTCACTCCATGCGTGAACAGATCTGGTTGGCATGGGTCCTCTTGTTCCTATGGTTGTCTCAAAGCATCCACCTCGTCATTATTTCAATGTAAGTGATCAGGGGAACAGTGTTGCCCAGCGTTCCAGTTGATATCCATAGAATGCCTACAAAGGGAAAACATAGTAAGGTTGGATACCCCATACAGGTGTTGTATATAATAAGTTTCAAGTTCCATGATATATATATATATATTTTTGTTAATGGTGTGTAAATTATATGTGAGCTTAGTCGTGATAAATCCACTTGTAAAATTGTTATTGTAAGCCCTTGGTCAACTTCCACAGCCGAGCGCCCTAGCAGAGTTATTTTTTGCTCAAAATCGTTTTGCCATCGCATCTGCAGTCTGTTTACCTTGCCATGGAAATGCTGTTTTGTCTTTCACCCGCGAGGAATAATATTGAAGGACATCTTAAATACGGAGTTGTCTGCGGACTAGGTCTGATCATTTTTTGATCCTCGAGTCCACGGACCGCATTGAATGAATCTTTATGATTGTCCACGAACAAAGTAACAGATCTGCACTTCGTCTTAAATGGAGAGGAAAGTCATAGTCTACGGACTGACTTGCGGGTCTACGGACACATCATTGGTTCTGGTCTAAGGACAGGAAAATCATAGTCTACGGACTGACTTGGTCTACGGACACATCATTGGTTCTGGTCTACGGACAGGAAAATATCTTAGTCTACGGACTCTACGGACACATGCCGTGGGGAGTGTCTGCGGACAATTTTAAATGTCACTGTCTACGGACATGTGTGTGTCAAGTCAGCTCACATCATCTGAGCAATTGCTGCTGCCGCGGGTGCTGCTTGACTTATTATTATTCAGAAAATAAGAAGAGTCGATGTCGCGCCGCCAGCCACTACTGCCAGCCACTACTGTCGTAGTTGCTTGATTTCTTCATTTCGAGGGGCGAAAGCATTGCATTGAATTGTGACTCTTTCTGTGTGTTGCCGTCAGCGGCTGCAGGGTTTTGAAACACGCACCTTAAAACATCTAAGGTATGATCAAAAATTTGAAGATTTCCGCATCTTTCAATTCAAAGCTCCAATACTGTCAATCACATTGAATGCATCTTAAGTAAGCCTTAAAGTACTATGACTATCATGAGATTCTATCAATACAATGAATACAATAAGTTCTTCGCTCTCCAGGGGTTTCCTTCTTCGCGCCATGGGAGATTCTCGCGACAAGTTGAAGCACTTGGTTCCAGGTAAGTTGGTCACTGAAAACACTCAGACTTGCAAGCGAGGAGTGCACAAGTGCAGCTTGTGCGCCGTGCAGCAGTCATGGTCACTTTACAAAAAACCATGGCTGAGAGTGCTTCTGGTCGATGGAGAATCCAAGCTCGGCTGCAGCTTATGCGCGAAAGCCGGTCTGGAGGGCCCATGGGCCAACTTTGAACAAACTCCGACTTCCGTGTTGAAGAAACACAACTTGGAGAGGCATGAGAAGTCCAAGGGACACATGACAGCAAGCCAAGATGATCTTTGCGGAGCCCCTAGCGACGAGGCTTTTAAGTCAAGTTTGCAGGGTATGACGCAAGGACAATCTGCGAGACAAGGTGGCGGATCGTCCGATAAAAAAACTCAAGTGCGGTATGCCCTCTCGGAAGCAGTTTGTGCTCGCAACAGGACTTTGCTGGCAGAGTCTCGCTGCATCTCATTGATGAGAGACGAACGCAAAGGAAATCTTCTTGTGCGCTTCCGCGCTGTTCTACCGGACCTAACCACCATCAGTGGCGCGCTTGGCTTGCAGCCTGTGACAGGTTCTGCTGAGTCCATAGCTGAAGCAACTGCTGAAATCATGCAGAACTTCTGCCAACCGATGCGGCAGCCTCCCAGACAAGCCAAGGAAAGCGAGCAGCCGGTCGACTCTGAACTTCTACGGAAGATTCAGGACAGGGTCACCATGGTGGCCAGTGACGCTGCTGCATCCGAACTTTTAGCAGGTGACTTAGAGAGAGGGCGCCGTAGGGCCGCGACCGACTTTCAATCCAAATTTACAAATTGCAAGATCGTCGGCAGAGATGCGGCGCATGCATCGACCCGTCTCTTGAAGAGACCATTCCTTGCATTGGAACCTGTCAAAAGTTTGACAAACGAATGGATCCATGGGTCCGAAAGCTTCGCTCAGAAGGTGCACCACAGCCACATCCTCAGCCAATGGTGGGCCAAGGCCGTCCAATGCAAAGAGGACTCCGACTTGACTGGAAACCTTTGCACCTCCATGTCTGCGGCGAAGCACAGGTTCTCGTCATACTTGAATCCTCTCAGCCGGATAATTCGGAATTTGCAAGCAGCTTTCAATGTGTGCGGCAGGGTCCAAGCCATGCGAGGTGCTGAGGCAACTTGGGCAACCAAGCTTTGCCAAAATTTCAGTTCGTTCAAAGCAGCTTTGCTTGCAATGATTACCGACGCTGCAGCTATCAGCAACGACTACACAAGGGAATGCGACCGTGAAGACATTGATGTTGCTGATTTGAATTTACGAGCCAGCCATTTTGTCCTCTCGGCAAGGTCTCTCTTCGTTGACCGGAAGGTGTTGACACTACCCACTTTCACGAAAGAATTCTTAGATAGAAGAATTCCCGTGACCATTCTTCAGGATGGGTTTGCGTTGGACATCCAAGTTTCGAACCGAGACTTGGACAGGGCTTTTGCAGTCATGGAGGACCCCGGTGCTTAGCCTAGCTTTTCCATGGGGGGGGGCTGTGTCAGTTTGCCATTAAATTTGACTGTATCATATCTTGTCGTCGTTGCAGCCGGCTGCAGGAATGGGTGTCTCTCGTGGAGGAAGTCGTCGCGCATGAGTTTCCGAGTTGGCACTTGGCGGCGGCATTTCAAGTTTTTCATTTGTCTGACTGCGTAAGAGGCCGTGACTGCAGTGCGGATGTTTTACGGAACTTGGAGAGGCTGGCTCAAGTGTATTCGGTACCTTTTGAGGCACTGAAGCAAGAGTATGCCCGCTTGCTGCCCATTGCTGCAGCTTTGAAGAAGCAAGCAGGTTTGAGTAACAGAGAAGCATGGAGGGAAGCCCTTCAACGGACAAGCAGTCGGAAAGGTGCCCAGGGAAGGAAGTATGAGGCCACGGCCCTGATACAAGTCATGGCAGCTTATCAATGTTGGACCGCAGCCACAAGTGGAGTGGAGCAACAATTCTCGAAGCTCAAGAGAAGTCCTGTGGAACTTTCCAACGCTTCTGTGGACACAGACCGTCGCCTTGCAATTGTCATGGGCGATGGGCAGGCCAGGAGCCCAGCAGTGCAACCTGAAGTGATTCAAGCCGCTCGACGAATCTACGCTTCCCTACTGTCCAGTGGAAGGTCCCGGCCGCGGACAAAACCAAGGTTCGATTGTGGTGTCACAGGCAAAGTGAAGACCGGATCTTTTGCCAACTGGAACCGCACAAGAAAGAAAGCATTGCTGGAAGCAGTGCAAAAATGCGAAACACCTCCTCGGAAACCTTCCGAGCTGTTGACAGAATCTTCCCAGAAGGAAAGAAATTTCCAGAGAAAACAGGGTTTGAAACGAAAGGCTGAGGCTCTGGCAGATGGCTGTTTGTTGCCGGATGAGGTCACCCAAGAGGTTCAGGAAGAGGCCTTGCGACTGACCAAAGCAAACCGACAAGGAGATGGTCTCAGGAAAAAAAAAGACAGGCATACGAAGTGTCCGGTAAATTGACCTCCACGAAGAAAAGGCATCAGTGGGCCTGCCAAGGTCTCAGTGGCCCAGCGTGGTGTTGCTCCAAGATGGAAGGCGGCAAGGCGCAAGCAGTGTCTCAATCTTTGACGGCACATGGGGTTGCGACGAGAACTCAGGAGCCTGGGGGAATCCTTTGTTGGTGAATTGCCTGCCATTGATTTGCACGTTTGTTTTTGTTTTGTTCCTGCCAAGCATCTGCATCTTACTACCCATGTCCAGGACCTGCGGCAAGCCAAGCTCTTCGTGGTCTCAAACTTCGTTAGGGTGCAAAGAAAAGTGCGTTTCATGGCTGCTCTGAGTGGATCCGTCTTGATGTCAGCTTCTGCTTTGCTTGGAGCAGGAGGTGTGAAGTTGACGTTTCACCCGGGTCAGGAGATACAAGTTGCAATCTTCGTGACTGACACTTTCAAGGCCGAAGAGCCAGGAATGACTCTACTGCTACGTGAGGCATGTGCCCGTGGGTGGCAGGCAGTGAGGGCGGAAGATTTGAAAGGCCGCGGGCGAAAGCCCAGTCTCCATCTCAGGGGTGCGGGGGAGGCCATCCCAGCTGGTTTCAACAAAACCAGGGTGAAGTGTTTTACTGTCACCGAATTTTTGCGTTGGCTCACGGCAACTTGTCTCAACAAGACGGCAAGCTCCCGTGTGAAGATAGCAGCTGCTTGAGAACGATCCTGCAACAGGGGATGCTTGCGGGAAAAAACGACATGTGTGGAAAGCACGCATGCAGAGCAGTGTCGGTCTAAATTGCAAACCCGAGAAGCAGAGGCCATGCATTAAATGAATGCCCGTATCAAAAATTCCAAGAGGATGTTTGTTTTCGGTTTTAATACTAGGTACGAAGTAAATTCTTTGGGAGTTCCATTGTGGTCGGCCAAGGCGCAAAACACATGGAAACAAACATGTCAATCAGTCACAGTTGCCTGTCAGAGATCGTCAATGTTGACAGCATACACGACAGACATGAGGACTATATAAGACAATAAAAAGGGTATTATCGGAAACCTATCCCTTTTTTCATGGGGACAGTTTTCCGGAAATCATTTTACATCACAGCCACCATCTTGCCTATACTATAGATTTTCTCTTCTGGCTCTGATATCATATTTTTCATTGGATCCATGTGGGCATGACACCCGGGTTGGTATAATAATAATAATAGGTGATACTGTATAACACCGCATGGAGGACATAGATTTAATCGCTCAATTTGTGGACGATTCCCGCCATCTTTCCTGCCTGATCTACCTGCCGCTGTAACAATCCACGTCTGCAGCTTTTGCTTCTCAGCCCGGTACACAACAGACCGCAGAACAACTCGGCCATGGATAGGGTGCAAACATACCAAGAGGCGTGTTTCCTTGCCTGTGAAAGTAGGGAGGCGGTCGTGTTGTTCGACGACCTCACTGACCGACTACAAGACAACCCTACATTTATCCAGGAACTTGGCCTGGAGCAGCAGGAGGTCGATCGAATTCAAAATGGGCTCAGGAGAATCACGGATCGCTCCTTCGACTTCATGAACAGATTGGCCCGTGGCCTCGCGCAAGACATACCCCAGCCGGTGCTTCAGCCTGACATCACTGAGGGGTCACAAGGAAAGAAGCCTGCGGGCGATTCAGGAACCGAGGGGGCTAACACAAGTCCGGCCTCTGCAGCTAAGGCTGCGGTGGAGGAACCTTTTACTCTTGATGAATCCTGGCGAGTGGCAGAGGCAGCCCACGCGCATGCACCTGCGGTGTTTGAAAGCGTTTTGCTGCCCAAGCCAGAAACGGATTCGCAGGAAGTTTCGGTTGAAGCTCACGAGGAAAAATAAAATAAGCTACGGCTACGGCTTAATGACTTCTTGGGCTAATTACCGCGTCTACGGACGTGTCGGTTTTGCAGTGAAGGTTGATGACGTAGGCCGTAGATTAGTCAGTCTCGCCTCTGACAAAATGAGGCCTACGAGTTTTGGAACAGTGTCGACAGAGACCACTGAAAAGCGTGGAGTGAAAACTGAAGCTGCAGCTCTGACTGAGTTGTTGACGAAGATTGAATTTCCAGATTCAATGATTGGCTTGACTGTGTTCTCCCGTCGGTTTATTTCATTGACAGACAAAACAGACTTTGTCGATCGTCGATTTTAAGCCATGGCTGACAGTTTCATTATTCATGAGTAGAGCAGTTAGTAGTCAGTAATCCCTCGCGCTGTTGCATTGCATTTCTTTTTCCGCAGAGTTTTCAATTCAAACAGAAAATGACAAAAGGCAAGTCGAGCCCGTCTTCCGGCAAAGCGCCTCCTCTCAAGAGCCATGGTCCAAAACGGACACTTCAGAAGAAAGTTGTCGTAGTGAGCAAGGAGGTGCTACGCTCGCAACTGGAGCGGGTTAACGCCTTGGCGTCCAACTGGCTCACTCGATTGGGCAGGCACAAGGCTTCAAAGAAACAGAGAGTGATTCACACTGCATCAGACTGTTCGGGCCACGGCTTGGACCTGATAGCATACAGGCTTCTGGGGCTGCAAAGCCAAGTGCAGCCCGTCATGATGTCAGAGGTCAGCCGACAGAAGGTGTTGTTGCACCAAGCTGTCGCCCAAGAATGTGGCTGGAACTACGACGACCACCAGGTCATTGACATGTTTCTACGGAAAGAAGAAAGCATGAAAACAGCCGACGTTTACGTCGCTGGCTATCCGTGCCCGTCGTACTCCAAGTTAGGAAAACGCCAAGGCGTCTCTGACCAGCGGGGTCTTTTGACCCTGAAAGGGTTGGAATATGTGGCTTTGTGCAGACCCAAGGTGGTCGTGTTGGAACAAGTCAAAGCCATACTCGAGAAGAAGCATTCGCAAATTTGGAATTACATTCTCAAAATTTTGAACAAGCTCGACTATGTGTTCGACCACCAAGTCTTGAGTACCCAGGACTTCGCCATACCGCAATCGCGCCCCCGAGTCTACATCCTCGCGGTGGCCAAGGAGATTTGCGCTGGAACAGTGAAGTTACCGGAGAAGCGGTCAGAGAAGGTTGACTTACACCATTTCATCCAAAAGGACAAGACCGGCTCCGAGGTGTTGCAGCTACCGAGGTACGAAGAACTTTTAGGTAGCAAGATGTGGCGTAAGGGATATGTTCTCGACGTAGGATCTTCGGAAAAATTTCAAGCAGCGATGACAAACTGCGCACCGTGCTTGACGCACACGCGCTTGGGACAAGGAGGATATTATATCCCAAAACTGAGGCGGCGCTTGCTGCTTGAGGAAGCTGGTGCATTACAAGGAGTTCCAAAGAAGGTTGTCAGAGCCATGCAAAGGGCAGCTGAGGAACACAAGCTTCCTGCGCGCACAGTGGATGCAAGCCTTGGCGATGCAATGAGCATCAATGTCCTGGCAAGTGTGTTGATGAAAGGCTTGACACACTCTCGCTTAGTTCAATTCAGTGCACAGGAAGATCATTGGAGATTAGTTGCCAATGGTCCGGACGCTGCAACGCTGAGTGACCGTTTGTTCGACGGAACAGCCTGGGCGGGACCAGGTTTAAAATGAACCTCGTCAGTGCTTTTTTTGGCGGCCGCATCAACGGAGGCGAGTAAGGAGACTGGGATTTCCCCAGTTCCCTTACCCACTCCCAGCCCAGGCCAGACCCGGGTAAGGATAGTAGGGAATGTGTTAAGCATACTGGGACAATCGCCGCCCCATCACGCACGCAAGTTTTACCACTATCCTTACCCACTCCCAGCCCAGGCCAGACCCGGGTAAGGAGACTGGGATTTCCCCAGTTCCTCTACTCATGCCCGTTGGAGCGTAACAGAGCGTTGCCCACTTGTCTTACCCAAGATCCCAGCCCAGGCCAGACCCGGGTAAGCAGCGCGACGTTTAGCGGTAGCACGCCCAGTGTCCTTACTCACTCGTGTTCATGATATAATTGATGATAGGATAATGGTTCATATTATTAACTTTGGCATTTACGATTTTATCATCACTGTTGCACATCATATCCTGTCCCACCTGCTGCATTTCGATTCCCTCTGTGACAGCCATGCCCATTGTTTGCCACTGTCGGCCCAAAGTGTTTTTGTAGGAACTGACAGGAAGTGCTTGACAGACACTGTCCAAGTTGCTGGCCACTGCAATGACCGTAGCAGCCTCTGAGATTCGGAACATTTCCGCATGGCGCTTGAATAAGGCTGAAATGAACGAGCTCGCTGAAAGGGTTAAGAAAGGAGAGGAAGAAGCGGTGGTGAAGAAGGAGCTTCAGACCAAGAAGGCTGTGGCCTGCGAAGAGCGTAAGAAGTCTGCTGCGGCGATTTCTGCCAAGCCTGGATCCACGGGTCCCAAGGCAAGCAAAAAGACTTCGTCGTCGGCTGCAACTCAGTCAGCCACGGCTGCAGCTGAGTCAGCCACGGCTGCAGCTGCGACTCCAGACCCAACGAATGCTGGCTACTATGCTCTGGTAGAGGCGGACCTCCAGACAATTTTGCAGGAGTTCCCAGGCATTGACCAGGAAATGCCTTTGCCGCTCTCCAAGTCTGAGTTGGACGGATCCAAGACTGGGGTTCAAGAGCCATTTGACTTGGAGTCGGCTCGGCATGCACTTGGGATTCATAGAGTTTTTCGTTGCAGCATTTCCTTGTTCTGGGTTCAGATCCTGGCGTCGCCCACGCCGGGAATTCCGATGAGCCGGAGGAGAGTTCTCGACATGGGAGAGTTTTACTTCCCGAACGGAAAACCAGCTTTCATGACAGGCCGTATGGTGGAGCTTCTGGCCGACAAGTCGGCTCTGAGCGCCAAACCCCAGAACCTTCAGATGCTGTCGCCAGAAGAGATTGTGCATTCGCTGGTGGCTTCCTGCGCTCACGCTGTTCGGTGCCTTGTCTGAATTTAAAGACCTTGTTTAAAATTAGTTTGTCACATCCAGACCATATCACATTCAATAAAAAGCACAACTTCCACGGATCCATCAAGGCGCAAGGATGAGCTCTCCGAGGATCAATGGAAGGAATGGAAAGCACAGTGGCGTGCTGTGTTGCTGAGCGTGCCGGCTTCTTTTGTGGAGACACAGGACCCTTTGCAAGGCCACAATGTGTGGGTCGAGGCATTCAATCGGAGACAAGCGGTGAAGCAAGAGCATGAGTCCATGAGCAGGACAGCAATGCAGATTGCTGTGGAAATTGACCAGTTCAAGACTATGTGCGAAAGTTTGCCCAGCTGTAAATCAAAATTGCAGCCGGCGCAGCTGGTACAGGAGCTTCACACACTTGGCCTGCTGTCCGTGCAGGGCGGCCGCAAGGAGGATGACAGCGATGGCAAAATCACCGTCAACTTGGTGACGCAAGCTCTGGCCGTCAAAAAGGGCATTCTCAGCTCAGCGCGGGCAGTTGAACTTTTGCTGGAGCTGGAACAGTTATACGGGACGCGTTCTCCCTTCCACCAGATGAGTCGGCTTCACGTTCTTTCGACCAAGCCAAGCACAAATCAGATGCGAGACTGGGTGCTGGAGAGCTTGCATGATGGCCTGGCCTACGACGTCTTGCAAATAGGAGAAATTTCCAAGGGCAGTCTTTCCGGAGACAAGCACCATACACTGGTCTCGTAAGTCTTTTTGAAATGAAAAAGAAGGCCGGGTCCACAGAATATGGTGCGCTTTTTTTCTTGCATTTTCCCGATTGTAATTATGTTTCCATGTTTTTTGCCAGGTCTTGGACCACTTCTTCGAAGTGCTGCTTCCGAAGAGCGGTATGGCAGAGGGTGACAGGGCTTTGCTGAAGGAGAAGCTGTCTGCCCATGAGGTGTACCGGCAACATTCAGGCGACGGGGATTGTACCTGGATGGCGCGGCTTAAGAAGTCCGGCATTGACTGCTTTCACTTGCTGGAGGACAGGTTCTTTTGTTTGCAATGGTCCTGTGCTTTTTTTAATCATTTCAAACATGACATAGCAATTTAATTGGCACCTATCATCGCAGGACCTGACTTACACCAAGAAGTATGACAACGGCCTGCGACAAGCCACGAGGTCCGGGGGAGCTCCAGAGGCAGTTCTGGAGCACGAACAGGTGAAAGAACAGGTGAACCAGTTCCTCGCCACCTTGAAGGACGAAGAAGTTGAAGTAAAAGCTTTGGCTGCAGGGGCAGCCGCAAACGCTGCAGACCCGGACCATGCAGAGGACGAGCTTCAAGAGGTGCGAAAGCCGCCCAGCCAACACTCTGAAGGGTCTGAGAAATATTGGAAGGCGGTTGGCAACCAAACTGTTCGCACTTATTGCTCTCTCCATGTGCAGCCTAAGACCTTGGACGGCATCATCAGTTTGGTGAGCCAAAGTGGTTTGAAAGACTTCCAAGGAGAGGGAGGTGTCAGCTGCGTTCTGACTCATCTTGACTTAGACGCGCTGGGAGAATCCATGGGCCCAGGTCAGAGACCACTTCTCCGAAAGCGCTTTGTTCCCGACCAGTCCGCCCTCAGAATCTTGTTGCATGGTTCGATGATTGCAAGAAACGGCCAGCGCAAAGGGGACGAGTGCATGGTTCCGTCAGAGGGTGAACTGGTTTTCGTGCACTGTGGCATGGAACGTTCCAGCAAAGAAGCAGAAGCCTTGTTCCGACCGGCTGCGGCCAGAAAGGATCAAGCCATCGAAGCGGAAATGAAAGACATTCTCCTGATCTTTTCTGACACCTCCATTCGGGACCGCAAGCAAAGGGTTCGAGGAGCTTACACCTCCAGGTCCACCGCTTGTCTCTTCTCCGGAGCTCCAGTGTCAACCATGGTCCCGGAGAAGCCATACACTGACTTCTCAGGGCACAACTTTGGAGATGTCTTTGGCACCATTTCCGCCATGCAGGCAGCGGACCTTTGGCATCTGACAAGGACCCCGGCAGAGTTTTTCTCACAATGAATAATGAATAATGAACCAAGCGCATGACATAATGAATCCTTGTCCCTGCAGGAAAGAAAAGGAGGAGGTGCTCACCACAGGCAGGTGCGTGTCGCCGACTGACGCCGCTATGAACAAAGCCAAGGAGGCCTCCAGCGAAAGCGTCTTCAGTGCAGCTTTGTTGCCCTGCTCTTTCTACAGAAGTTTTCTCAAAGCCCACTCTGTGAAAGCTGTGTGCCTGGGAAGCAATCTAACCACATCAACCCTAAAATATTGATCATCCCATGTATGGGTAAATAATAATGTTTCACGTTAATCGCCTGACGATTAAAAATAATATCCCGAATTATATCACATGATATCCTGAATCAGAATTCCTCGCGCATTTCATTTCAGGTTGGACCTCAGCACTTCTCAGGGAGAGTTGGCAAAGGCCTGTGTGGCCGAGCGTGTCAGCTACCTCGGGCTGACGCTGTCTGACTCACATTCCACTCAGGTGGAAATGATTCTGACCAACTTTGTCGTCACTCTGATGCAGACAGAGGGCTCCACTTTCTACCGCTCAGATACCGTGGCCCAAGGAAAGCAGCAAGAGCAGGTCACCAAGGGGAGCAAGCGCAAAAACGAAAATTCCAAAGAAGAACGCCCCAAGGCCAAGGCCAAGGGGAAGAAAAACAAGGAAGAGCAGACCAAAGACGACGACAAAGCTACGGCGCCTGACGCAGGAGACGACGACAACGCTGAGGACGGTTCGGACGCACTTCCGTGGTAGGTAGTCAAGTCAGTTCAGTTCGTCGCCGCTGAAAGTTTTGGTCCTTGGATGGCAGCAGTTGTTGTCAGACACACCTAAATATCTAAACAAATAATAAGAATTGTTTTTTTCCAACGGCTGCCCTCCAATTTTGGAGAACAATCGGCAAACCCACTGAGTGAAACTCAAACAAGGAAGGGGTGTAAAAAAGAAGCATTGTCAAATTGTGCTTGCAAGTGTCTCACATGATTCGGCACGGCAGTCTCGCTCAGATGTTGACACTGAGTGACACTGAAACATTTCATTTTTATTGGCTGCCCAGGTGCTCTGGCTCAAGTCAACTGAGAGTATCACTGTTGCTGCGACCCCGCTGCTCGGAGGAGCCCGCTGAGACCAAGTAGGCGAGGGTGAAAGTTGCATACCCAACTAAATTATAATCACAAATCTTCCTAGACAAAAAAAATCAAGTGTATATGATACGTACGGTACACAGTTATTGAATATATTAAACCCAATCATCCTCCCCCACTGCTGCCAGGCTGATGACCACTGAACGTTCTCGTCGTGGCGACCGCCGTGACCGTTGTCGCCGAAAAGACGAGGAGAAACGAGATCGAAGCCGTGACAGACGGGAAAAAAAGAAACGCCGTAGCCGAGACAAAGGGCAGCGCAGGGAGACCAACACGTCTCACGGCAGCAAGCCTCTCCTAGTCCCAGCTGAAGCTGCTCCGGCTCCGGCTCCGTCTGCGGACGCTGCAGCTCCTACGACGAGAGAAGAGGCGTCGCACGACGACGAAGAAGGTGAGGAAGAGTCGGTTCTTGCTGAGGACCCACCCGTAAAGCCACCTGCAAAGCGCGCCGCGCCAGAGTCCCCGACCAGGGAAGCTGCCAAGGCAGCCCGTCCAGGTCCAGCCCAGGCTGAGGCTGTGGCGCGTCGCGACGAAGGTGACCAGCCGCCTCACCAAGGTGAGACGGAGAAGCGTGACCAAGGTCACAAACCTGATTCTGATGAGGAGCACAAATCTCAGCAAGCTGGGTGGGATGACAAGCGTCTCCAAGGCTGGAACGACGACAAGATTCGTCGGTATGACTGCAGCATCTGCGGCCGCAAGGTCGGAGGTGGAGTTGCCGGCTCGTGGCAACATCGCCGGTCAGCTCACCATTTGGCTTCTTATGTCTACTGGAACAACAAAGAGACCCTTCCTTGGAAGAATTGTCTCCAGGAAGGGCAACGCTGGAGCAGGCACCTCTGGGCGACGAACCAAACAGGTCCGGAGGATGACGCATTGCCCAACAAGCCTAAGAAAAAGCAAAGGTCTCCAGTTCCAGTGAGATGCGACCCGGAACGTTCCCGCCGTGACAAAGACCACCAAGACCCTGACCCGGACACAGGAGCAGGGTCCTCCGGTAGCAACTTGCTGCTGCAAATGTGGCAAACCACACTGAAAGAGCTGCGTTAGAAGGGTTTGTATAGGAGACGGCTGGTACAGTCTTCCCACCAAGCTCAGATGACTAGATGACGAGAAGAAGAAAAAAGACGCATCGCCGCCGGCTTGTGTGAAAGGGTTGCTGATTAATTAAAGTAAATTTGGACTGGGTAATATTTGTGGGATTGTGGTTAAATTTCGAACGTTCAATCTTTTCAGCTGTCTCTGGCTCAGAAGCTGGCAGTCCACCACTCACTCTGGTCTGACTCCGGCTGCAGTTCAGGCGGGGACTCGTCGTCGTTGTCGTCTTCGTCATCGTCGTCGTCGTCGTCGCGTGGTCGGTCGTCGTGTTCTTGACTTTATTTTGTCTACGGACAAGTCTAAGGTCTACAGACCCAAGTCTATGGACTGAGTCTACGGACTCCTGCTCCGATGTCTACGGACATTAATAATGAAGTCTACGGACTTCTTGCACGTGAGTCTACGGACTCGAGTCTACGGACTCAATGCAGTCTACGGACTCATGAAACTGACAGGGTCTAAGTCTACGGACTCATTGACACATTGACTGAGTCTCTATTCTCGTGAATGTCGGTCCATACCAAGACAAATCCGGAGTCCAGCCACACTTAATAATAAATATATGTTATTACTATAATAAATAATAATTAAATTTAAAACCATTCACACCCACATGCACACCCGGGCCAGGCCATGGCGACCAATACGAGCGACAAGAAGAAGAAAGCCAAGGATACCCGCGAGCGTGGTCGCAGCCGTGACCGCAGGCGAGACTGTGACGAACCTCGTGACCGGCGTCGTCGCAGAGAAGCAGATGAGATGAGTCCACCAGACGCAGACGCCGCTCCCGCTCTCGTGGCAACGACAATCAACCAGTCACAGTCCGACTGCTCGCCGCCGCCTCGGCTGCTGAGAGAGCTGCGGATGACAAACCACCTGCAGCAGCTGTGGCTGAGGCTGAGGCGGACGAAGACGAGGAGTCAGAAGAAGAGGAGACGGGAGAGGAAGACCAGGAGGTTCCTGACCCTCCGGTTCCTGCCCCGGCCACGGCCACAGAACCTGGTGACCGTGCTTTTGCAGCACCTGCAGCTGAGGCTGCGAAGGCCAGTGGAGCAGAAGGAGAAGCTCCAGGTGAGGACGGTCGACGAAAGCCTCGCAAGTCCAAGGACAAGTCTGACCATGACCTTGATCCCAGTCGAACTGAAACTCCTGCCCTAAGATCCCAACGTCCTCCTGAACCGGTGAATGGTCCAAGGACCGCAACCGTGGTTGACAGTTCTCCGGAAAAAGACGACCGGAAGCACGGCAAGTACGACTGCCGCATTTGCGGCCGAACGGTGGGAGGCGGTGAAGCTGGGTCATTCCAGCACCGGTGCTCTGCATATCACCTAGCAAGCTGGGTGTATTGGCAGAACCAAGAAGCGCGGGCATGGAAAGACTGTCTGACGGAGGGACACCAGTGGAGTAAGACCTTGTGGGCGAAAAATTCCACAGGTCCGTCCGATGAGGATTTCGATCCAAAGACCAAGAAGCAGAAGGCACCTCCGCCCATCCGTTCCGACCCTGACATGAAGCGCAGGGACCAAGGTCCGGGGCCGGGACGTGATGGCAGCGGCGGAGGGCCGGATTCTGCAACGACAAGTGGCTCGTCTAAGGACAAGCCGCTCTTGCTGCAGATGTGGCAAGCGACCCTCCGTGAACTGAAGTAGATCGGGTGTGCCTCGTCCGTAGCCTGCTGGTCGCCACTGTACAATAAGCCTTGCAGACACAGACCTCTTACTTCCACGCGGTGAAAATGAATTGTTGCTGCAGCAGTGACCCACTTCACGAAATGTATGGCACAGATCCATGGAAGTATTTATTGAAATTTCACGTTTAATGGCTGTTGTGAGTGTTTGGGTTCTACAATCATCCAATGAATTACCAATATGTATAACAGATCTATGGGTTTTTTGTCTTTCATGTGAATTTTGTTGAGAAGATAGCAAAAATAATTCCAAATTAATGGAAACAACCAAAACTCATGGATGTAAAATCATGGATGTAACAATTAAAAATGACAGTAACGGTTTTGGACATGAAACGCTATTCAATATGTAAAAAATGATCACTGGGGCATTCTAGAACCATTGGGTCATTCTGGAATCCAAGAATGCAACCACAAATGGCTCCTTTGTTTTTTGCCCAGTCCACCGAAACCTAAGATTGTCATGACATGAACCACCAAGAGCTACCAAGCAACAGCTAAACAACACCAAGTATATATATATAAATTATATAATATTTGTAGAAACGGGTTAGAAACCGCAAACAACCACGAATAACAGCTACACCCTGCGCAGCATTTCTTGAGCCACGCGTACACGTATATATATAGAGGTGAAATGACTATGTACATGGTGCACTACTCTGCAACAACACCCCCCGTGCAGTGGAATTCCTATACATAGGGGTGAAGCTGCAAATTAAGACCTATTAGTTTATGGAGTTAAGGGATGCCGTTAATGAAATAAACAACAACAACCAAAGAACCCCACCGAGAGTGGCCTGACCTTTCGTAGTGCTTTCAGTCATCACCTCAGAGTACGCAAAGTGAGCAAGGCTTCAAGTGCAAAACAAGACATGGCAAACCGTTCCATCTGACGTCAAGTACTTCGACAAACGGATGCGATGAACATCAATTCGGGCGAATGTATTCAGCTTTATTTTAGGCTCGACTGGGCTTGTGGTCGAACATGCAAGGTGGAAAGAAAAGGTCTTGGCCCAATACTAGGCCAGCGTTTCCACGCGGCAACAAAAGTTCTTGTGGTCGCCCAGGAGCTTGCCAAAGCAAAGCAATCTGAATTATGGCAAAAGCTGAATTCAATGTTGTGTGAACCCGCAGGGAAGCCTTTAGAAATGCTTCAAAGCTGCCTTAACTTCGCAAGGCAAGAGCTTCCGCTCTGCGGTACATGCAACTACCAGCCGTGTGCTATGCAAGAAGGAATCATGGCAAGAATAAAATGAGTGCCAAGTGCCAAATGCCTGCTTCAAATTATATGCATTCAAAGCGTTAATGAAACTTTTGTGAACTTGAATAGATTGGCAAAAATTCCGACTTAGCACACTTGTGTTGGAAATGATGGTGGAATCGCTCACCCACCTGTGCAAAAATGAAGCTAGTCGCCTAACCGAATTAAATCCGAAAAGGCAACAGCTTCCGCTGTGCGACACCGTTCTTTGAAAGGAAAATACCCCGCCTCAGATGAAGATGAATCCACCAGGCGAGAGGTTCCCCTCCGCGGTGCCTCAGCGATAGCCCGACCAACGTCGATCCCGGTATTGGTGGCCTTGATTTCGACGGCGCCAATCTTCCCACTCCTGGTCAGTCCACTGATTGTAGTAGTCATTCCATTCCTGCTGACTGTAGCCATGAGTGGGCCCCTGATGAGAACCATAGCCAGGACGCGAGGACCTGGTAACATCTGGGTTCTGCTGCCTTGTTGCAGGTAGGGGTCGGCTTCCGCCTTCCGTGTCCTTTGCCTCCGTGAGGGGGCGCAAGATGTCGTCGACATAGCTGAGAATGTCGGCATACACATCCTGCTTGGACAGCGCAAGGGATTGGAACGTCGTGTTGGCGACGCTCAGGACCTCAAAACGCTCGGCCACCGGGATCAAGGCATAGGCGGCCGCGAACTGGTTGGCTCTGTAAAAGCGGTTCTTGTACCAGATGAGGACATGATCATCCACAATGATCGTCTTCATCTGTTCCTCCTCGTATGCGACCATGCACATACGCGCTTTGTACTGCCGAATCTTTCCAGTTCGGATCTCCTCTCGCGTGCGCTTGATGGAGGGAAGCACCACATTGCCCAAGACGGTAATCCAATGCATACACCGAGGTGTAAGGTCTTGGACCGCACAATTAAAGGCGTAGTGGGCGTCCGTTCCCAGACGCTGTAGCAAAGTCAGTCCAGCTTTTCTCGCCTGCTTCATGTATGAGCGGGCGTGATTTTTGAGGACTGCAGCAGCAGATCTGATCTGCTTGGCACCTTGGGTGGTGCCTGCTACATCGTCGTCGCCCAGAAGATCCAACGTCAGCTCGAAGCCAAGCTTCTCAGCCAACTCTTCCAAGCGGAACACCTGACACGCACGGCGCATGTCGGACATTGTCGCCAGCGACAAGCCGCATGCAAGGCACACCAACATCCCCTCAGGAAAGATCTTCCTGCACCGGGGGCATGTCAATTCTGGCATTGCCAACATTGAAACATACCGCCAGCGCGTGAGGTTCCCCTCCGCGGATGGGTCAAATGCCTCCTGATCGAAGCGATCAGAACGGCGTTCCCGCGCGTTGTCAGGGGCGATGTCGAAGCCAGCAGCAGTTGCCGTCGGCTTGCGTGCCACACAAAGGAGATTAGTGAAGTTGAGCGGCCTTTGCTTGATCTTCGGGAGCAACTCATCGACGACAGGATATGGTGTCGGAACTTCCTTGTAAATGAGCGGACGTCGCAGAGTGATGACATCCTTCCACTGATCGTACTCATTCACGAACATGTTCTTCAACACCTCCAGGTCCGAAATATCGTACCTTTCAAGTTCGTCGTAGTTGGGAGTGCCCTTCCGAGCCTCGTTCTCTTGCCAAGTGAGAGCGTTCTCGGAGGCCTTCTGCCGAAGGTACTCTTCACCCCGTTGTAGCCATGGTTCGCCCAAAGGTATTGCGACTTCTCGCAATCGAATGCGTAGATGAGGCAATGATTGGGCACCCAGTCCTCAGTGATGAGTGCACCGGCCAAGGTTTCCACCAGGCGAAGACCATAGTGCAGAGCACAATCGGTGTCGATCGCGATGCACAGCGGTCTGTTCGTCCTGACGCCAGGATCCTTGCCTTCGATTTCCCAAGGCGCATGGCGGGTCATATACGCATGACCCTTGCATGAAGTGGCCCCTGGAAAAATCCCCGTGCAAATGATCTGCTGGAGGGAGTCCCATGAAGTGTAATGGTAAATAACCTTGAACTCTTCTGAGACCTCGGCTTCCGCCAGGTGAGGATAAATGGGAACCCTGGGGTAGAATCCCTTCTTCAAATCCTCGACCGTGAACTGGTAGTCAAGCGAGATGATTTGCTTGACCAATGGAGCCGTTCCCACCTTGTCAATGAGCGACTGGTCATGGCCTTGGCAGGCCTTCACGTGGGTGATGCGGTATGGCATGTCCATGGTTGTCAGTTCCCCGACAATTCCAGCCTGAATGCGGCACATGAACCTGTCCTGGGTTCGAAGAATCAGGTACAGGTCCTGTCGCGAAAGCTGAGCACGATGCCGCTTTCGGAGGTACGTGTACATGGACTCGAAGTTCAAGTACAGCTCCTCATCAAATTCAGGAGGAATATGGCGATGATGCGCCTCGAGGAATTTGTGATCATATCCACGGAGCAGCCCGGTCACCCTCTTTGAAAATTTGAAATCATCATGACTGAGTCTTCCAAGGTCCCTCAGGCCTGGCAGGTCTGTACACCGGACGGTGAATTCCCTGCGCTCGCCCGTTCCCGGGGAGAAAAAGTACCACTTGGGATATCCCTGTGGTCGCAAGGGCGGTTCAGCCGGAGGCTGAGGTCCACCCGTTCCCGGGGGAGGAGCACTTGCCATAGGCGGCTCCTTCTTGGCCATCTTCGGGGCAGGCTCCGACGAAGACGTAGCTGCAGGCGCCGATGACTTCTGCGGAGGTGCCCTCGGTGAGGTTGTTGTCAACGTTGCAGGCGGTGCCTTAAAGGGCAAAACTTTGGGCATAGGATGGTCCGCAGCTTCCGCTGGGAGTGCAGGTGGCTCCGGCTTGGGGGATCCAGTTGCACTCTTCGGAGTCGGTGGCGGACTGGGCTTTGGGGACGCCATGGGAGACGTTCCCGTCGCCGTTGAGATCTTTGGGATCTTTGGGACAGGCTTCGGCTGAATCATGGTGGCCTGATCCCTCATCTTTGGTTTGATGAATTGGCTGACAGTGTCCCCGATCACCTGTGCGATGCCGCTCGAAGATGATGCCGCTTCGGATGAGGAAGCCGCCTTCGACTTGGCCTTCGACATGATCTGGACAGTGGCAGCAGGGTCACCCGCGCGAAGTTTCTCCTCGGCGGTCTTGGGCTCCTCAAATATCTCCCGTTCCATCTGACGATGCTTCTCCTCATCCGTCAAGTCAAAGCGACGAATGATGACTGCACCCTCTTCGGTCTGCTGCATGGATTCCTGCCGAAGTTCAAGCTTGGCAGGGTCACGCGTGACGTCGGTGTCCAAGATGTTCACTACGCCAGAACCATCCAATCTGAAGTCCACAGCATGGATCTTATTCATCAGATGGGAGCGCAGCTTCCGCTGGCTAAACATTGATGCTGAGCCGCCGACGATGGGTTCTCTGAAGACAATCTCCTCGTCAGCATCCGGCTCGTCAATGTCACGCTCGTCGGAAACACCCGGCAACCGATCCAAAAAGGGCTTGAGGATGGCGTCGATGAGCTCACCATCCATCTCCGGCTCTTTGACCTCATGCGGTTCAAAGTGCTCGGGTTCCCCCGGCAGTGCAGCATCCACGGACTCCAAAAGCTGCCAGTTCGATGAGGCCACCGTGGCATCATCCTGCACCGTAGGAGCCTGTGCGACTTGTGCACGTGCGGGGTCAACTTCATTGGGAAGCCGTTGCCCTTTGGGTCGGGTCTCCTTCACATAGATTTCCCAACCGTCCACGTCCATGGAGACCAACACTTCTTCCATCTCTTCCCATTGAGGGTTGTTTTCAGGTTGAGGGTTGGCCAGCGATT
Organism: Cladocopium goreaui; assembly: GCA_947184155.2. Taxonomy (NCBI): domain Eukaryota; class Dinophyceae; order Suessiales; family Symbiodiniaceae; genus Cladocopium; species Cladocopium goreaui. The sequence continues at coordinate 710,328 of CAMXCT020001224.1, forward strand.
CCTCGCGGCGCTTCTTCATCTCAGCCATCTCAATCAATGGCTTGCACGACCGAAGTCGAAAAAGATGATAGCCGAGAGCGCCAGCTTCGGAATAGAAGCGAATGCACTGGAGACGGTTGTGCTCCGAATTCTCCATGTGCTGGCCGTCGTATCGTGTAGTACACTTGATAAGCGACGTGGCATCGAGGACGCAGAGTCCGCGCTTCCTCAAAGCCTCAGCTTCGCGAATCATTTGACGGTCATAGTCGGGGTGCAACCCATACCCCCTGCCGTACCATGGCATGATAAGGACGATGTTCCCAACGTCGGCACGTGTCGTCAGCTTCACGAGGTCGTTCAAAGCGGAGAAATGGGTATCGACCCTTTCCTCCATGAGATCGTTTGCTGCGTCACGGCGCTTTTGGGAGTAGCATGCCATCTCCTTGTCAAGCCAATCACAGTGAAGGAAGCCGTAGTTCCCAAAAATATCGTTGCCAGCATAAGAGATGACAATGACAGATGGGCGAGAGGTTCCCCTCCGCTGCAAACATTCAAGAGAGTGCTCGACGCCCTTGATAATGTCAGGCAGCCCACGACCCCATTTGAGATCGTGCCAGACCGTCTTGCGGCCTGGTGGGAGGAGGTCCGGCTTCTCCTTGATGTACTCGCCGATGTTCCTGCGCGTAGAAGCGTAACCGTCGACCATGTCCACAAGTGCCATCGAAGAATCTCCGGCAAAGATGAAGTTGGCCTCAGGTTCCCCTGGGCATACCATGCCTCTGAGTGAGAAGCTGGAAACGCCGTCGAGGAGCTTCGCGTCTTCTGGGCTGACGTCGCGGAGGTAGCCTTTGGCCAACAGCGAGTGGTCAGTGTTCCCCATGATGGATGTCAAATCCGAAATCACATCAGCTTCGTTTACCACACGACACTGCGTGACAGAGCCAAAAATGCTCCCAGTCAACGCATACCACGCCTTTCCATTGGGCCCCAAAGTCACCTCTTCAGCGGTGGACTCCGGTTCCCCGGGTCGAATGCCAGCAGCCTCCGCAGCGGCGGAATAGTCTGCCTCCTCGACCTCTGCTTGTGGAAAGCGACGGAAGTAAGCCATGGTAGATGATGTAGAAAGCGAAACAGCGCAGAGTGCAGTAGAAGTCGTCAGTTCGGGTTTTGAGCTGGTCGCTGCAATGAAAGCTCGATGGATCATGTCCGTCATCTGAAAGGAATACGACTCAGTTTCCTTCAAGTCATGACCTCTGCCTTGAACATGGTTATGACTACCATCACATGACAGTCCATCAAAAGCAGTGACAATTGAATCACAATCGGTTTGAATAGCCCATGGTTTCTTTATAGATTCACCTTCTTTGTTGACAATACCAACCATGCATCCATCAAATGCGACTCTAATGAGCTGATGTTTTCCACAAAACTTCTCAACTCGGTCAAACTTCCAGTAGATGCAATGGGCTGGCCATTCAATTGCAATCTTGGGACTCAAATGACGAATAAGATTGAGAAAATCGACCATTGATGACCATATCTTTTCAAAAACATGTCGATGATATTCAACTTTGAGTTTGGCTGATTCATGTTGCAAGTTCACATATGACCAGGTTGTGCCACCAGTGCAGGGAATGCTAATCCAAATCAAAACTGGACAAGGTTGTACAGCTGAACTCTCAATTGCTTGAACAACTTCATTCCGAATGTCCATTCTGTTCGACCTAGATGTAACATCTCTTTCCTCTGTGCATCTGACGACATAACAATCTTTTGAATGCTTCCTTGAACGATCACCAAGCTTCGAATCAGGTCCACAACAAAATTCAATAAGTACCCTGCTATGAGACGCCACTGAAGGGCAAGCAGGTTCCCCTGCGCGTTGCTGAGATCCCGACACTGTTGAAGGTGCAGGTTCCCCTGCGCAGGCTTTCATCTTTTGTGGCTCCTTCCGCGGAAGGGGCTGTGATGAAATACCCATCAATCGCAGAGCTGATTCCCACTTCTCGGAGTTGGTAAAAGGCTTGGTGAGGATGTCTGCCGCTTGAAGCGATGAACCAACATAGACAAGTCTGAAATGTTTTCGTTTGAACTGTTCAGACAACCATGACAAATTCAATCTTTGGGTTTTGTCAGTGTGCCTAAACGACGGTGACCTACCACTCTCAAGGATTCGAATGGTTGCTTGGTTGTCCTCAAGGAAAATGACCTCAAGACTACCTGGTCCTGCCATGTACACACTCTCATCCCCCCGCTTTTCAGATCCCGTGTACTTAAAATCAGCTAATGCAGATCTGATTTCCCGTGACTCAACCCCATAATCAACTTCGTTTGGCCCAGGTATCCTAAAGACAGTTTTCCCAGTCCATTCGAAATCATAGATCATGTCCGCATCAGGAGTCGTCCAGTCCCATGTCAAATCAAATTCAACATCACCAGTTTTGGTTTTCATGACAGTGTACCTTTGCCTTGCCAATCCCTGAAGGTTCACTGGACAATCCGAATCAATTGGGTTATACAGTTTATTTCGGGGTTTGACATGAACTCTGGTAACTTGGTTGGTGAATGGACTGTGCTCCCAATAATCATCTTTGGGGTTTTTGGCACGAGTTTCCACTCTGCGGGACGGCTTTTGTTGAGTGCTATCTCCCCCCGCGTGACGTATGACTGACCACAGGCAGGAGGAAGGTAATCCAACAGCACGCAACGCAAGGTTTGCCGCCGTGACTTCAGCCTCTGTCGATGACATAGCCGTTGAAGTCTGCTTCTTTGAAAAAGCTGTGAGTGGATAAAACGTGTTTGGTCCTACCAAAGCAAGGAGGCAACCACTTGTAGATCTGTTGTCATGTTCCCCAGCATGATCTGAATCTGCAAACAACCATGTTTTGCAGGCCTCAGGTGGATCCCCAACGAAACCAACCATTGTACGATCAAGGGTTGTGTGTATGTAACACATTAATCGATGAAGACTCTTGTCGCAATCAGGTGACCATTTTGTTACCCTACTTGCTAAACCCTGAGTAGCACGGAGAAGATCGAATCTAGCCATTCGTGCTGCGAACAGCACTTTCATCAACACACGTGATGCTATGGGCTGGAGTTCCCCCCGAGCTTCCGCTTCGTCCATGATGGGACGTGCAATTTTGTCATCTGGGAAAGGGGTCGAAACTTTCTTGAACTTAATGTTTGGTCCTGCTAGTTCAACATAGCGGTCAAGACATTGTTGTAAGAATTGTCGCATGTCATATTCGACCGTGTTGACATTCTTTGTCATGCACTTGGATTTATGTTGCTCAAGTTCATCAAGAAAAGTAAATCCTTGTGCCCTAGCCGCTTTCTTTGCTCCTGACTTGTCTCTTATCTTCTTAGCAGCTGCCAAAACTTTTGAGGGTTCCTTGATGGATTCGTCCACGAAGTAGGTTGATCCCGTCCACCAAAATGGAAGTCCAGTTGGGTTTTGGGATCCCATATCATGAACATATTCTTTGGGTTCATCTTGGGTTTGAAAAGGTTCACACACGGTTAGCCGGTGCGTTCCCGCCCGGAAGGATGTATTGTCCTTCGGCTTGTCCTGGAACTTCTTTCGAGGTTGCAGGTGATGATGAACACAAACTCCAAGTTCTGGCATATGCTCCCAGTAGTCCTTTGTTCGGCGGGCCGGGCTGGCTGGCTTACTGGAAGGATCTGGGATGCTAGCATCGAAGACATGAGCAAATGGATGAGCGCTTACATCAAGTTTGACGTTCTGTTTGAACACATGTTCACATCCAAGGTATCTGCCGGCATCTTCTGGAGTATCCATGTCGATTTGAGAAGAAATCAACTTCCACCCTTCGTCAATGTTTTTGGAAGGTCCTGACATCTTGAAGTCATCAACATATACACCAAGCAACAACTTCAATTTCGGATGCCAAAACATGGAAGGCCAACATTCGGGATAGAGTGGGTGAAATCCAACTGCATAGAGTGCTTTCTCACAATGACGTTGCCACAGACCCCCCGAATCAGGGTGACCATACAATGCCAAAATGAGAAGAACGACTGGATCCTTAAACACACCAATCCATTCCTTCGGCCAACGGTTCCTTGGCAATCTGATCCAAGTTAAAATTCCTTGCATCAACGCCTGGGTGTAAGCTTGCTTACCATCACCTTGTGATGTCCGGTTCCCCGGCATGGAGCCATAAGCATCCAATGCTTTTCCTGCCTCCATGTTGGCCGGTGAACTTCCGAGCTCCGCGAACAAAGCAACATCAGCCGCCTCGTCCTTCACGTTGTTTCCCTGGAAAACGGTGCGACCCTTAAACTTGCGCATGGGGTCACCCTGCGGTAGCTCACTTCCCTTTTCGACACAAATCTCGAAGATCTTGCCTACGTGAACTTTGGTCTTGTTCTTGATGGCTTCCCTTGAAACATCATCCCATTCCCTTACAGTGGAATAATCCCATGCACCCTTACTAGTAAGGTTATTCCATTCCTTATCGAGTGCAGCTTGGGCAGCCGGAGTGTTGTTGATCTCCTTCTGTCCAACGGGTCTTGCCACAAGTGCATTGGAAAAATGAAAGCACATGAGCTCTGATTGATCCTTAAGCTTGTCTCTGTGGCAATGGTTTCCACCATGCGAGCCCCCCGAATTATAGGTGACTGGCATTGCGGGAATGAAATCATCTGATGGTTCGTCACTCTTGGATTCTTTGACAGCTGAATTGGCAAAACGTTCTATAACCCTGTTGTACTTACGTTCTTTGGCAACTGTAGCATCATGCTTTTCAGCTGCCTCTTTCAACAAGGCTTCACGTTTGGCCCTTTCTCTAGCCGCTTTAGAGGCCCCCCGCCAAAGAAATGTTGGAATGTCCTTGGGTTTGGAGGAACCTTTATATCGTCTACCCTTAAAACCACTAGCATCGTAGTATGAAGGGTCATCCTTTGAGATAAATTCTGATTTTCCAGTTTTGGGGTCAATCACTTCGATGTCGTCAGATTCAAGTCCAACTTCGCGCATCATCTGTTCAAACTCCTCTTCGCCCTCCACCGGTCCTGGCTCAACAGCTTTCCTTGGGGCAACCAAGTCTTCAATTGTTTGAGCGTCCATCTTCTTTGGATCTGGTGGAGCATCAAGGCTAAGAGAATCGTATAAACCTTCCCTAATGGCCTTATACCTTCCTTTCAAAGGGAAAACAAAGGGTCCATCAGGTACAGTGAGTTGATTGACACGAACAACTTGGACAGATTCGTTGAATTCCTTTTCCATGAGGTCCTTCAATGATGCTACAAGAAATTCATTTCTCCAAACGAAACCCGGTTGCATGGCATATCCCAAAAAGACACCTGGATTTGAAGTTGGGTCAAAACGCAAATCTTTCTTGGGTTTGAGTTTCGGTCCAGTCCAATAGTCAATGCGGGCCCCAAAAGGAATGTTGGGTCCCTTGAACTTTTCCCCAAAACGAAGCTCCCAGGGAGATAAGATTTCAGGGTGGTCCTGGATGTTGTGTGCCATACACCAATGTCGTGCAGCATAACTCCAATAAGAATGGTGAAGCCCTGCCTGTTCAAGGTTTACTCTAGTCCCTTCAAGTACGGACCTGAGATTCCTCTCGGCGACTGCGTTCGACTTAGAGACATAAGCAACACTAGTGTTCTGCCTCCACCCAACTTCCCGACAAGCGAGCTTGATGGATGGCGCTGCATCGGAATAAAACACTCCGACTTCTTCACCAGGCGCAATGAAATGCCTAAGAGCTAAAACACAATCCTTGGCATGACTTCTAGCGGAAGGATAAATCCAACGAAAATTCGTAGCGACATCTTTCATGACCATCGCAACCCTATCACCATCAATTGATTGTTCGTTGGCATCCCTAGTCACAAGATGATCCCCAGTGATGTGATCCCCAAACTTGTTGGATTCCACAGTCAAAGATTCCCCTTTGCTACGTTTAGTAGGTTTGTACATCTTTGCACATTTGCATGTTTCACAAAAAGGATTCTTCGGGGTGTGTGTCATCATGTGCCTAAGGGTCCTGGCCTCTTCTCGAAGTGCAGCTTCACCGCGATCAATTGGTTGAGGTTCAGGCAGTTGAAGTCGACCGTCAACTGGTTCTTCAGGAGCTTCGGCTTCATCTTCCGAACCCACATCGCCTTCTGGCGTCATGGCTGCTGGAGGTCCTGGCGCAAGTTCACCAGGGAAGAACTCCTCGAGACTATCGTCACCATGTCCAGGAACTTCATCATCGTCTGCGATGGAAGCCTCATACAGTTCTTCGACCTCTTGGACTTCGTCCTCAGACTCAGTGCCGACAGCTGACATCCGAGACCTTCGAACGGGTGAGATGATAGGCTTGCCGTTCCCGGCAGCGGAGTCCCATGAAAACGGAATCCCTACTGCAGCGGGTACCTGGCCATCTCTTGATGGTAAATAAGGAACAAAATCTTTGACTTCAAGTTTGATCTTAGTTCCATCTTTCTTCTTGAAATATGGGCGACTAAAACTCTTCCAAACAAAATCCCATCCATCTTGAATACACCTCATCCCTACCGATATTACAGCCGGGGTATCAGGAAGAACATATGGATGAACTTCTTTGTCGATGCAATCAATGTGAACAGAAGCTTGTTGGTCAGCGGATTGAGAACCATTTGCCGTGATTAATTCAAGGGGTTCATGAGAGTGATACACAATGTCATCGGGAATCATCTTGCTGCACACTAAGTCCTGAGCACTATTATACCGGTGTCAGCGATCCATGCGATCTCAGCGGATGCATTACGCTGCTGAGAAGGCATGTGTCCTGGCAATGCATTCAGATCGGAACGGATGCAGTGGCGACAGCCGATATCACTGTCACATTCAAAGCTGCATTTGCAAAGCTTACCATGCAACTCCCGAAAGACAGCTGATTGCAACATCTGTGCTGCAAGTATTGCATCACTTTCTCGTGCTTCGATCGTATCTTTACGAGTACGATCGTCCTTGGTGATGCGAACTGGATTGAAAGTTCGTTGTTTGGCTTGGCACGGATATAAATTACAATTTTGCTCAATGGGAACTTCGAAGATTTCATCGTTGCCCCCAAATGAAACAGTGCGATTGGGTGTAACTGGCATGGCAAAATGCTGGTTGAAACAATGCGGAGAGGCGATGCCTTCCGGCACGCGATGAGTGCTGGTCGAAGGGTTGACGACTGCGACCATCATCAGAGCGCGCATCAGGCAAACTGCAGCTGAGCCAGAGGAAGATGGTTTTCCCCCTGTGTCCTTGAGACTCTGTGAGCCTCTCGAGGAGTTGGAACCTCGACTTGACGATCTGGAGCGATCGCCCTTCTTCTTATTCCTCTTCTTCTTTTTCTGGCTCTTTCCACGCTTGTCATCTTTGGTAGATGCAGCTGCAGGCTTTGGTGGGTGTTGGAAAGCACAGTCATTACCTCGCTGACACTTACCTGCCTTCCAAAACTTACACACTTGGTTCCTAGATCCGGGAGACAAGGATCGACCATCGCCCCTAGACTTGGACCTAGACTTGCCTTTCTTACCTCCGCCTTTTCCTTTGTCTGCCTTTTCATGTCGGTATCGGCAATCCTTTCCCCTGGTACATTTGCCAGCCTGGAAGTCGTAGCAAATGCCAGTGGGCTTTCCCGTGGACGTAGGTCTCGTGGGTGCTGGCGTTGCATCTCTTTTACCTGAAACGGACTTCTTGGTTGCCTGGCGCATCTTCTCAAGACGTCTTCTCTCAAGGTAGTCCCTTGCCGCTTTCATGAGAAAATCATAAGAGCGGTTGGGTTCCCCCTCCGGTGTGCGATCATACACAGCCAGATCATGAGAGAGAGGCTTGAAGTTCTTGATGGCGTTGTGAAAGTAGGCTTGCTTCCACATCATGTCAGGCTCGGAAGTCATTCCAGCGATCACAGCGTCCCATCGAGTGATGAAACCTCTGAGATCATCATTGACTAAGGTAACAGCCATGAGGTCCTCAATGTCGTACACTGCACCATGCTTCCTACTTGTACTGAAGTGTTTATGAATCATGAGCAATGCTTGACGTCCCCTAGCTGGTGTCCCTGACTTGGCTTGTTCTTCTTTAAAGATGTCAAGTTGCCGTGCAAAGTCCCCTTCGCAGATGTTGGTGAGCGAAGACATGAGCTTTGCGTCCAGGGTCACGAATTTACCTGAGTCCTTCAAGGCATCGGCGGACTGGTCTGTCCTGAACACTTCCTCCACCCACTGAAAAGCTAGGTCGGGTTTAGCAGAAGCAGCAATTATGGCATCCCTTACTCGAATTCTCCAATTCCTATAATTTTCGGGTTGAGGGAACTTAGGTACAAGGATCCTATCAGACTCTTTGGCCTTAGTATCACTAGTCCTAGAACGCTCCAAGGCCTTTTTGACCTTTCGGGTAAAGGAACTCTCAGAATCCGAACTTGACGACGTAGGGGATGTTGATGATGAAGGTGAGGATGAAGGATCTCTTCGACGTCGTCGTCGCGAACGGCCACGACTAGTCTTGCGGTCCTTCTTCTTGTCTTTCTTGTCTCTGCGACCTCTCTTGTCGTCATAGTCATCATCATCACCGTCATCTCCTGGAGGTCCACCGCCGGGAAGTCCCGGTGGCTTCAAGGGTTCTGCCTGAAAATGCTCATCGTCAGCATCTGATGAATGCTGAGGCTTCTTGCTTCCCGAAGCTAACTCTACAATGGTTGGACCCTTGGGCTTCGAGGATTGTGGAATGGGTTTTCCGGGACCGTAATGGATCATGAGTCCAGGAGTTCCCTCCAGAGGTTGAGACTTTAGATTCCGGATGAACTCTTTCTGCTCTTTCCGAAGCTTCTCAATCTCCGCCTCGAAGTCCTTCTTCTGAGATTCTGCCAGCTTATGCATGTTCAAAGCGTGTTGATTCATTGCATCAATCTGAGTGCGGTACTCTGCAAGTTCTGAACGTGCTGCCTGCAGATCGGCATTTGACCTCTCCGCAGACGATGTCAAAACACCTGCATTATTGACCACCTGAGTCAGTTCGGCACTCAGTTCCCTGATGCGATGATCCTGCGCTGTGACCTGCAGTTGAGCAGATTTATGCTCACTCATCGCCTGGGCGGCCTGCTCGTTCAACAAAAGGTTTCTCCTGGAAATTTCTTCGGCTGCTTGTTGTTCGACGCTTGCAAGTTGATCTCGAGCTTCACTCACAAGCTCCATACGTTGACGTTCCATGACCTCAGAGTGGCGCACGTTTGCCTCACTCTGCAATGCCTGCTGGTGAGCAGCCATAAGTTGATTCGCCAGATTCGGATCAATACCCTGTTGTACCACTGCCACATTGGCGGTACGCTGATCAACAGTGTTAAAGTTGATGGTATTGAGTTGACTGATTTCAACATTCGAGTCCAAGACACCTGGCATGTTCCTGCGTGGATCTTGACGGCATGGGTCAAACTCTTCATCCAAGTAACTCATATCACCTTCTGTAGTTGTAGCAGCGCCTGAATGGATTACCACTTCCTCCGGATGTGTAGGGTTCGCTAAGGCCAAAGCAGCCGTGGCGTTCCCGCCCGGGGCAGGGAGCGCGGGGGTAGAAGCCATTGCGAAAGCTACAGAGGAAGAACGAAAAGTGCGAGACAAAAGGAAACCAGCCAATCACCTTTGGCGATACGGCTGATAACCTGTAGAAACGGGTTAGAAACCGCAAACAACCACGAATAACAGCTACACCCTGCGCAGCATTTCTTGAGCCACGCGTACACGTATATATATAGAGGTGAAATGACTATGTACATGGTGCACTACTCTGCAACAACAATATTTATATATATATGTGTGTGTGTTGAAAAATTCGAAAAAGTTACCAACATCCGCGGTAAAAAAATGGTAAACATCGAACATTTTACCAACTTCCGTGGTTAAAAAAACGGGAAAAAACGAAAAATGTACGAAAATGATACTAACACAAGAAGAAAAAATTGTAAAAATCGAAAACTTTAAGAAGATCCGCGGTAAAAATGGTAATTTGGTCTTTGTCGTTCTTTCTTATACAAGCGTAAACGTAAAACATCGTAAAACCCTGTCCCCAAAAAGGGCCACGAACCTGCTTAGTCAAGTGCACATGTATCCAGGTCTCAAAGACAAACCACCCTATCAACGCATCCAAAAAATCTCAAGAATCAGGCTGAGCCCAATTCCAGCATATTCCACCGGAACCAAATGAAAGCGCACGAGCCGATGAAGATGAAACGTGTCTTAAAAACATATTATAACTATGACTATAACTAAATATAACTAACTATAACCTTCCTCCAAGTAGACAACCCCATGCTGTTTAATCTGTCTGAAGTATAACATAGTACAACATAGTACAACATAGTACAACCCTCAACTTTATGGTTAGTGACGGTGGCGACCAAACGGACATCTACGCCAGATTGAGGAATGCCGCGCTCAGCAAGGAAAGCACTTTGCGCCGCGTCATCGAAGGTGCCTTACCGTGGCCATGACCCAGCATCGCTTCTATTGACCATGTTTGAACAAGGCCATGAACATGATTCAACATGGGATGTCCCCAAATCATCTTTCAAAGGTATTGCTATTCATATTATTTTGGCCCTTCGCATGTCTCAGCCCCCACGGAAAGTTCGGCCAAAAAGGAATTGAGCCGGAGTAGCTGGAATAGAAGTTGCCTTGTTCCCTGCTCTGCCGCTCCTGATCTCACTGCAAACCCGAGATGGCAAAGGATATAGCACGGCTTCAACATGTTTCACACAAAAACTCAAGAGGAAAGCTTATCTGAGGATAACACTGTTTCCTACCACTTGCTATCAGGACCATAGAGGAAGAATAAATAGATCATGCGCAATTTCAAGTTCCCGACTCAGTCCTTGGCTACTAGCCTATCCACAACCGTGTAGAGCTCTGCCGCCGTCACCATGGCACGGGTGCAAAGATGTTCTTCAGACTTCAAGCCCCGCAAGACCAGTAGGCAGTGCCGCAGCTGCTCATTGACGCGGTTCGGAGAGCGCAGCATACAAAGAACCGCTAAGGCATGCTCTGTAGTCAAGGTATTCAGCTTGTTCCTGGGAGTCCAATGTCCAACCAGCTAGTCAGCTAGTGACTGGTGAACTACACTTAGCACTTTTGTTTTAGTGCCAGTTTACAAACCGAGCTTCCGGTTCTGATCCAACTGATCCAAGACATAGTCCAGCAAGCCTGGATCGCAGAGTCTGCAGTCTGGACTAGCAACTTCTGCAAGGCCTGGCATGACTTGCGGCTTCCCACAGACCCTTGAACTTGAAAAAAGAACAAGTGCGAAACTTCTTGTGACTTTGAATGATTGTAATTGTAAGGTAATCACAATGTAATCATTAAATCCCGTCCCCTCTCAGTCTGACAAAATACACTCTTCCATACTGTTCCTAAGAATTCACCTGCTTTGGCCGCCAAAAGGAAACCATACAAGAAGTTTCTGGACTACAAGCCTTGTAGGACTCTCATGTGCAGGTTTGGTAGGTCGTCGCTCTGAAATGTCAGTCCGACATCAACCTAAGATAAGACATTGCCACCGCCCTTCATAATCTTCACGGAATGCTGGTCCCGATGCGACAGAGATCTTAAGCGTTAATTACTTGAGTAATTGGGTCGCTCAAGTCCAAACACAAAATCATTTACCATGAAACAAGAACAAGCCAAGTGGCGAATGCATGGAAGAAGGGCACCGAAAACTCTGCTTGCTGGTCTGCCCCTCCAGCATGAAACAGCGTGGTCAATGCCTCCACGATCCACAGTCCCAAGACCGAACCTAGTCGCTGCAGTGCAAGAACCCTCCCCAGTTCACGCCTCACCGCAGCTGCCCCAATTCAGCCAATTTGGTTCAAATTTTTGCTGACCTAAATTCTATAGATTTTGGATGGTGCGGCACGTTCGGACAAAGCTACTGTCTTTGTACTGCTGGAGGGAGTCTAACAGCAATGCAGCATAAGCTGTCATCATCTTGTTTGCTCCATTCACTTCTTCCTGCCGGCCGATGAATGACTTGCACATCTGTCCTCTAGTAACGCCTTGCCGTGTATGTACTGTCTGTGTCTTTCATCATCTTATATCTCTGTCCCTTTATCCCCCTATCCCTCTATCCCTCATCTCTCTCTCTCTCTATACCTATCTCTCCTCTCTGAGATTTCTTCCAAAGCAAGCCAGAAATGCCCTGACATGGCTCCAAAACAAGCTTCGCAAACGCTTCAACTAATTACACAATGCCAACCTAGGCCTAGGCTCAACCAGCTGCTTTAAAACAAGTGTGCGCCTCCTCGTGCTGCTGCAAGTTTGGCGCAAGCGTCTCCAATTTTGCAACTCGAGCTGCAAATTCCAGAACGTCCTGCAGAGTGCCGCACGTGGAGCCGCCTTCTCACGTGAACACATGAACACTGTCCTGCCCCACATTGCGGTGTCCCAGCTTGCCATCTCTTTGCCTGTGCAGCAATTTGCCATAGAGCTGGTTGAGATTTCTCGCGCCTCACCAGGATGAATTTTGCGGTCAGCACTGGTGATGACAACAAGCAAAAAAAGCTGTATAGAGGTCCTGTGCAATGCCCGTATTCTAGATTGATGTAGTACAGTAGCTTGGTCGTTTGTCGTACCCCGGTGCGCTTTCTAAAAGCTGTGCACGTCACAAGTTCAAAATAGCCAGTGATGTGTCTGAAAGCCCTATAGGCTATAGGTCTGTGGCACCATCCAAACCGAGGCAACCAAGCATGCAATCAGAAACATGTCGAATCCAGGGCACTGTGCGGCGGACGCAGCGGCAAAACAACGCTGTCCTGGTTCTCAATTGGCTCCTGATCAATTGGTCTTGCAACTCAGACCCAGCACGTCCTGAAAAATGAATGACCCAATGACTTGGTGAATCATCAGTGTCCAAATCATGCAGTGTCCGTATTTACCCCACTGATGGATGCACACTGACCTTGAGGCACAGCTCAAGTCTCCTCATCAGCCGCATACATGGCCCATGGCTGCCAACCCACCTGGGTCATTGACTTGAGCTCCTGGAGTCGCGCATATTTCCCCCAAAGTGCCCTGAACTGTATAGTATAGCCAGTATAGCGGCATAGCGTTCCAAATTTCACCGAAATGCTTCTGGATAAACTTGGACCCGCGGATTCAAAACATGTTTGCTATCAATTGATCCAGATTTCTGGGCACATTGCTGATTCGTGTCCATAAGAGCAAACATCAACATTTACAAGTTGCAGGTGGGTTCAAAGGCATTTCAAAGCCACAACAGTTGTTTCATGTTGTTTCAACATGTTTCACAGGTGTGGTGCATGTCATATCTCCTCCTTGGCGGCTCTGGCTGCCTTTGCCTTGGCAGATTCCTTCGGCTTCACCGGCTTCTGTGGGACTTTCTTTGGAGGCGGCGGCTTTGGCGCTGGCGGCTTCGCCTGCGCCTCCTCTCCTTGGAATTGGGACTGGAAATCATGTGCTGAGGCCTTGGGCATCTTGGATCGGCTCAATTTGGACGCCTCATGGAAATTAGATGCGAGATGATGTGAGATGATGCGAGATCTCATGTTCTCTGCCCGCCCCACTCAATCCAAGCAATGCGCAGCATACATTAGCATAGCTGTTATTATCTGTTATTGTACTGATCGTCAATTGTTGCTTTTGCACACTGTACGTCCAAGAATCCGAAGCCTGCAAAGGCTGCAAAGGGCATCGTCAAGGCTGTCAAGAAACTTGGCTCAGACTCTGGTTGGGCTGCTGGAATCTCCTCTTCCTGGCGATCACAGCATAGAAGAAGCGAACCACGGAGAACCACTGTGCGTCTAAAATTGGGACCAAAATAAACGCGTAGAAATTACAGGCGTTCGTATTGTTCTTCATCGATGCTCTTGGCATGTTACTTGCTTCACATTGCTTCAAGCGCTTCTGCTGCCGACCCTACTCTGCTTCTGGTGCTGCAAATCGCCATGACCAGCTGACGCGGGCCTGAGGCTCCTGTTGCGTGCCAAACCCAGCGAATGCAGCGAAGGCTGGGAAGTCTGGCAAAGTCCAGGTTGAAGCGACTGCGGTTTCCATGTTTCCTAAGCGCTTCAAGTCTCACTGCTGCATGTGCGAAGAACGGCTCGCTAGAAACAACCTACAGTAGTTACCTGCATGCGAGATACCAAGACAAACGAAAACAATAGCAAAGTGTTTCAGAAAAGCTTGCCATTCAAAAACTCAGTGTCGGGGATTTGCCTCTTCACTTTGCACATATGGCCTGAAGTGTTTGACAGACTAGGACTAGGACAAGCTGGCAAAAACCAGTGTCTCTCATCCAAAGGCATGACAAGTGGTGGAGACCATCGAGACACCAGAAAACGGGACAAGTGTTCCTTTTAAAAAGAAATGCTTACGACTTTGCTGCACGGTGAGCACATGCAGTTTGGCTGTGGATCCCAGCCTCGCAACCTTTTTCTTGATCTTCGTGCGAGGCGAACGACTGTGCTCGGCCGAGTCATCTTGCCTTGTCATTTGCTGGCTCTCATTTGGAGCACCGAAGGCCGGGGAAGTCACCACCTGGCACTACTAAAAAAGCAACGATCCAAAGTGCTGGGCCTTGACACCTGGAGACATGACCCGGGCCTCTTGATAAGGACCCTGATAAATATCAACGGCATCCAGACGAAGTCCTCCTCGTGCTTGACTCAGCTGGTAGTCCTGTCATCTCAGCTTCAGCTGTTTCACGGAAGCTGGTGGCAGCTTGAGGAAAACACAGGCCCAAACCGGAGTCATGCACAACATGCGTGACATGGCAATAGCAACAGCAAGAAACAATAAGAAACTTGTGCAAATATGATCAAACATATTATTTGTCGTACGTCGGGATATCAATGCGATGTCATGTTGAGATGAGAAAATTGATGGCCAAATGAATTGAGGGCCATGTCAGGTACCTGAATATGTCTAATTTGGACAGACCCACGCCTCCACAGGACCACGCTTTGCAAAGCCATGGCTTGACACGTTGGCTTTGCGTGGTGTCAGGCTGACATCTGCCTGAAGGGCAGAAATAATCCGCTGCGCAAAATCAAACCCTGTTGTGGTGGCGATCCGACAGATTGCGATCCAAGGGAAATCATAAATTCAACAGCTGAGGATGTGAGCCGAATCAGTAGGTGTGTGGGGCGTTTGTTGAGTTGTATACGCTCAAAGCATCTCAAAGCTCTTCCAGCAAAGGGTCCCGCCTCAGGGCCTCTTCGGACACCCCTTTCAGCAAATCCATGCGAGGAGCGCGAGGGATCATTCCGCGAACCCAACTCGGACAGGTCATCTCTGTCCCATCTGGATGACTGTGAAGAGCTTCCCTGCGCCCTGGCACGCAGAAAGTGTGGCAAAGTGGTACATCGAACTGTAAAATGAAATTGTCAAGCAAAGCCCGCATCAAACAGTATCAAACTAGTTGCAGCTGCTGAATTAAACCAAGTGTTGTGGCACTATATGATCTATATATATGGCGCTATATCAAAGACTGGAAGAGCCTTGACCGAAAATCACTGGGCTCTTCCCATCCAGAAAAAAATCCACCTGCATCAGCTCAATCCAAGGGCATGTGGCTGTTTGAGTCTGAACTTTCCTTCTGATATCATTGTCCAACGCAAAGAAGGATAAGGGAGCTAAAGAGTTGTCCGGAACAGTGGTGTACAATTGGTGTAAGTACACATCGGTCATCAATCATCTGATAGGCGCAACCAAAAATACCGGTAGGACAGCATGTACCTCTGACCGGTGGCTCCTCCGTTGATCCAGGAATGTCCTCAGCCTCAAACGTTGGTGTCGTTGCTATCTCTTCTTGTGCCCTGATAGGAGCTCGTTTTCGCATAGCCACAGCTCTTGCACGGCGTTCGTTTTCAGTCGCCAGATTGTAGGATAAATCCACTCCATGAATGTAGTCCGGACAGCCTGCGGGGTGAATAACATTTGGTAAAACATTTAGTGCCGGTCTTGCCCTTCTCAATCCTTCTTGCTGAATGCTGGGCACATGTAGCCACGCCTTGTTCCTGCCACTGCGCTTTTTGAGACCGGCGAAAGGCATCCGAGGGAGGAAGTTCTGGATAAGAGCCCGGCAAGTCAGAATGAGGACAAACCTCCCAGGCTGCCCAGGGCAACCATGGATTGGGGGTCACGCGGGTGTCATGGTTTCAAAAGTTTCAAGGAGACACATATATCTGCATGTATTGTTTATGCATCCCTTTCCTTGCACAGAATACCGTAGAATGCCCCTTTGCACTAACATGTGCGCTTCATTCCCATCATGAAGTTGCAAAGTGAGAAGCTGAAGGGTTGTCGACAACTCGAGAGGCTTGAAGACGATGCCCTTGATCATTTTGAGGTCTTACACACACAAGGCTCATTCTGACCTTGGCCCGCAAAACTTCAGGGTGGGCAGTGGACATCCTTTCCGTCCGATTGTCTAACCCGTTTATTGACGCTTAGCGCCCAAAAAAATTACGAAAATTACGGTCTCTGCCAATTTCCTCCGGCAAGCAAAGGATTCTGAGGCAACCCAGTGACCTACGCCAAACACTCAGAACACTGAAAAAAAATACAAGAGGCCCCAAAAACCTGCTCTGCTGTGCTAAATCCACGTTCAACGGCTTCTCCCCCTCCATCTGGTAGTCTTGCAGTTGCACACAGCTACTGAGATCTGACAGAGGGAGTCTCAAGCTGTTCTGCCAATTCGGGCCCAGAATGGAGACTTCCTGGCCCAGTGAGTGGCCGAGAAAAAGTTGCTGCATAATTAACTTGTGAAGCCCTTCAGGCTCTTGCAAAAATGATCAAAAATGTAATTCACATTTGACAAGAGTGGCAAACATGCAAGCATGCATAAAGGCATAAATACGCATGTTTTCATATGTTTTCTCAGTCTTCTGCAGTCTGAGGTACGGCAGTGGCATTTCCTGCGGCAATGGCTTCTGGAATCGTTACTGTCATCACGCAGCGCTCACCAACTTCGTCAGGGAAATCAGCGGTGCTGCGTGCCAAGGTGACTCCAGCCTGCGTAGCACACGGTTTTTCTCATTCATACACCGATCCAACACGCCGCCGCTTATGGAACCATATGGAACCCACAAACACAACTTCTTCAACTTGGCCTTGTCGATAATGCAAAGCTCTGCCACGGTTCCGGGCTGTTGCCTTCTTGAGACTTGCAAGATCTCCGCACAAACCTTGACTCTACGACTTGGGCAGGGGTCTTAGGTATGACTCTGGGAAGACTATTCAATCACTGGAGTGCCACTCTCTGGGTGCTCGTAGAAGTCCGCGGTCCCTTTATTTCCTGACATACTTTGATACTGAGGAAGACAGGAAAGAAAAACTGCCTCACAAAGACAAGGCCACGCCGAGGCACATAACCGTCTTGCGGTGGAACGGCTACTTGGGGATCACTCCAGCCATAGATTCCTCCGAATTTGGCATCACATCCAAACCAGAATACTAAAGAAATACATAACCTACAGCAAGGAAAAATCTGCCAAAACTCCAGGAAAAAGAGGAAAAGATCGCTTGCTGGCTGGTTTCGTTCGCCTTCCGGATTAGCTCGCATTCTTTGGTGAGCCTCCAACAGCTCTTCAGGAGGGACTGCTGGATCAACTCCTGCAACGGGCCCACCTTTCCACCATGCATGGGTACAGGATGGTACACTGTACAAAATCATTGAACACAATGTTGGTCCCTGTATCTGCGGGATGCAGAATATTGAGGTCTAGCTGCTGGACATGCATCTCATGTCACATGATGAAGCTGCTGATCACGGAAGATGTCCTTCTTTGCCAACTATATTGTCTTCGTGGTCAAGCCTGTTCTTTCGATGTAGCCAGTACCTTTCACCAGAGCGTGGAAAAAGTGTGCAGAAAAGGTGGTCTATATATTTATTTATAGCGCTTTATAATGTATATGTGCATGATTTACATTATATAACTTTAATTGATACTGTATAACAGGCTGCCACTGCCTTCACTAAGGCCGCAAAATCCGCAAAAGCTCTTTGCCTCTTCCTTGGGCCAAGATGCTGGTCCCCAGCAGCCACTTGTCGTTCGTGACGAAGCTGTTCCAGCAGCCGCTTTTGTTCCAGTAGAACCTGCCGATGCATCAGTTCTTGATCAAACGCTATGAAAGTTAGGAAACCCAAACGCCACATCTGAACCACGGAAATCTTACACCAAGCCTTTTGCTGTTCCCGGAACTCATCCTGCAAATCGCGTGGCACTGCGTTCTGCTTCAAATGCTCCAGCGCTTTGTCCCGGCCCCCGCGGCCCAGTTGAAGGCCTCAGACGTGATCACTGAGTGGCACGTGGGCAATCGTGGGCACCTGCAAGGCATCCTGTTTGCGCCCAAGTTTCCAATCTCGTTCAGCTGAGACCGCATACGGGAAGCATCACTCATCAGCTGTTGGAAGGACATGTCCAAGCCATCCTGGCAGATATATCAAGCAAGATGTGAGAACCGCGGAACTAAAAAAAACATCGCCACCGCCAGTTGTTCATTCTTGAAACACTCGTGCAAACCAAGCGCGCCCACATGGATGCAATGGGATCGGTTCACTGAGTAATACACTGACTTTGAACCAAAAACTCTGCACCTTGGGATTGTCCAGTTGACTGGTTGCCATGTGTCTGAGATTTAGGTGCTGTTTTCTCATGTATCAGCACATCAGCAGCTCCTACTTCCGCCACTGGACTCTATTGGTCTTTGGAACCGCGCCTTCCGCTGAGCAATGCCATTGGGGCCGTGAAGCTCCTTGCTCTTCTCGTCAGCTTCTGCTTGCTCCTGTGCCATATGCCAAGTCATTCAAGGAAGATCAAGACCCGAAAAAAACTACCCGGCACCCTTCAAAAACGTGGAGACTGGACTCAGACCGATCTATAGAGTGCTTTACTTGTTCCTTATTTGACTCATTCCGAGGCTGACGCTTCTCAAAACTCCAAGAAATTTGTGCAAAGGATGACAAAAATGCTTCGTGCCTGGAACTTTTGCCACATGGCTTGGCCATGAGTGATCTCTTCCAAGGCCCGTTCTGCACGTGAGGCTGGCAATCTGCTGGCCAGGTGCTCCTTCGGACACTGGGCAAACGGGCTTCAGAACTCTTGGTTTTTCCACATTGCCTTCAATCAGCTATATATACATCTCTCTCTCTCTCTCTCTCTCTGTGCACGTGGTTAAGTACTTTTAAAATGGTAATTTCCTGCTAATTGATGCATCCAATTCTAAAGTTGATATCGGGTCCAATTTCAATACTTACTGTACATATGTCCACCACCAACGCCCCCGCAAAAAAGGCATGCCCATCATCCTATTCATTACAAACGTTCGTGGTGAATGATGGTGCTTGACCGTGACACTTTCGTGGTGAATGAGAATGCTGGACAGCCAAAATGGCAATTGCTGCAGTTTCCAAACGAGCCTCGGCAGCCCGAAGTGCTGCTGGACCAGTTGGTAGGCGAGAGTCGGGCTGCACCGATCTGCCATACCTTGGCATGCAGGGTCCACCATGACCACTTTTTCTACTCTGCATCTTGACTGTCAGCTGTTCATGTTAAACGCGGCCTACTGGAGGAAACGCATTTGCAATAGAATGCGGGTCAGATGCTTTTGTTGAAGCTTGAACTTGTCTTGCAAAGCATCCAGTTCTTGCACCAACTCCTTCCGATTCATGGTTCGAGCTGCCGGCCATGGGATTTCCTCCGCTGGCCTAGGCCTGAAACAATCTGAGCTGCTTGGGTGAACGTTCTGCGTGCCATCATTACGTTGCCCGTTGTCCATTTCGAAAAGTGGGGATCTGGCCAATACCAGCCCTTCACGAGCCCCCTCTTTTCATGAAATATGGAAGTGGGTACCAGTAGAACGCCGATGTTTGGAAAGTAGCACTCTGCAGCTTCATGGAGGTTTAACCAACAAGAATGGGAGTGGGTACTGTAGGATAGAATTTGCTGAGAGTTGCTGCGCATGTTGGCAGAATGCTCTTGATGCAATGTTTTGTTCTTCAGTTCTTGAGCCAAAAAATGATGAGTTATGCATTTTAGGCACGGTCTTGAGCTACTGATCTGGGTCCTCAACTTTATAACTCTGAAGAGGCACCACCCAATTATATATTTATATAACTTTGACAACCCATCACCGTATGATACTGGTCTGAACACCATCAGCACAAACCAAGGGCTGCCCAAAGCCATCTTGGAGCAGGTCATCGACAAATCGCCAAATGCGCAGCTTGATCTTCTCCAGTTCAGCGCTATCTTTGAAGCCGCACCTCTGATTGGGCTGTGCAGTGGAAAGTGGATGGAAAGACTTTGCATTCCCGGTACGACACCTAGTTTCTCAACCGACTACATGACTACTGTTGCATAACCAGCACCAATCTCCTGATTGGAGAAACAGAGAGTTGAATGGTGGCAAAATCCACTCCAACCATTTGGTCAAATGAAGCCAGAGCTCAAATGCTCGCAATGCACTCAATGGGTTATCTCTCTCTCTGCCTATTTCTGGCATGTCCTGCCTGCAACAAAAAATTGATTGGTCTGCGATACAGGAAAATAAGATCCTGGCTGTGAAGGAAAACGCTGCACCGCCAAGATGCGAAGAAGCCACAGTTGATGATCTCTGCACAAGGGAGGGCCTTAAATTTAAGCAAGTGGTCTGGAAAATGATGTAAGGATGGACTACTGCACAGTAGAATGCACCCTCGAATCCAACTGGCGGCGGCCGGTTTCATGCCGTCGCTGACCTACCAAAAAATACTAAAACATATATATATATATAATATCACATATCATCTAATCCAATCCCCCAATAATTATATAAATACCCGCATAGGGGACCCCAAAATTGAATGGATCCAATGGTACCCAGTGTTTCTAGAAGGATATTTCATATATTTTCATGAGGGGGGTGAGATTGTATCAAAACAGATCAGTGTCGACCAGACCAACCACAACCAGTTCAACCAGCTGCCACTGAGGCTCCCAGTTCCCTTACTTCGCTCTTTGTCTCGGGCCTTGGATGGCCACGAATGTGGCCACTGGCAATGCTGGCCATGGTAGCCTGCAATAATGCAGTCCCCCAAATCAAGCCTATGTGCGAGGCATGCTAGGAGCTGCTAGGAGCCTTCAACTCAGCATTTTTTTCTCTCCATCTGGAGGTCCGAGCTTGAAAGTTTGATCGGATCCTCTATGCTGGTTGGCGGGGCCAACCAGCATCCACCCACGGTCCACGTGGTGTCAAGAGAAAAGCTTCTAGTGCAAGCTGAGATCCAAATATTCAGCTCTCAGCCCACGTCCAACAGCTCTGGGGAACAAATAAACATCGTAAAATTGGTGGAAACAGGAGTTGTTTGTTTAGGCTCGCGTGGGTGTCTTGGGTCAATCTTACTAGGATCAATCATGACCACTTCTACCTGCGCTCTCCCACTTTATGTCCTGTCGGTGATTCATGATGCAACGCCGTTCGTTCACCAGAGGTGAGGATGTTGAACATACACTGCTTAGTGGTCAGTGGTCTGTGCGATTCTGTGTGTATCCTATAGCCCCTGCCGAATGGAGCAGAATCTCCACACGACCAGCTAAGCCGCTACCGCTACTAAAGCTCGGGTCACTTCTTTAGACCACTGTTTGAGCTTCTTCCAACAGTGGCTGCTGCATGGCAGACTGGGCTCGCTTGAATGCATAAACCCCGATGGCAGGAAACCTCACAGGACAGCAGAAGACATTCAGAACCTTTGTGAGTGGCGATGGTTTATGGCCCACACTGCAACTTCTAGTTCGAGCACGGACTTCAAAGCAATGACTAAGTGGGTTCAGTGGGTTGGGCAACGCCTTTTCGAATGAAAACGTCCAAAAAATGTCCAAAGGTGAGTAAATATGGTGCACTTTCTCGAGCGTCCAACGGTTACAGTGGTGTTGTTTTAGTCGCTGATCAATTGCTCCAAGAAACGCGGCTGTCATCATCACGAAGGGCCACAAATGATCCCACCAATGTGATTCTGGGGTGTGGAGTTTGTGGCCCTTGCGGTCCTCGTCCTCAACATGCTCCTCCTCAAATTTCGGGATGGATATGACTCTTGGGAGAGGCAAACAATGCTGGATTCCCATAAGCTATGCACAAATGACCATAATTCCTCCACCAACCATCCGCAACCCACCAATTCATTGGCAATTCATGTTAAGCCAAAATGAGAGTCCTGTTCATCTGCCAGCAGCTGGGAAGTCTGAGCCTCCTCTTGAGCAGACATCGCAAAAGGCCACAAGTGGTCCCACCAATGGTCTGGCTCAGAATGGACAGTTCCCTTCTGATCCTCATGCTCACGGTGATGGGCGTGCTCATCCAGCTGCACCGCATCTGCAACATCTGACCTTGTTGGAGTGGCAGGCAGCACAAATGGCCAAAAGCGATCCCACCAGTGCTGTGCTGGCGCCGGAGACTTCTCAACCTTGGCATCTTCACGTTTCTCATGATCATCATGCTCATCATGCTCATCATGCTCCTCGTGCCTGTCGGCTTGCTCATGGAAATCGATGGCATCGGTAGCTCCCAAGGGTTCGATTTCAGTGGGCAGCGTCGCAGACCCGGGCACGGCGCAGGCAAGAGACAACAGCAGCAGGGTGAGGAATGCCATGGCTCTTGTAACCAAGTCCCAGCCTTGCAGCTCACTGATCTTAAAAGTCCTGCCCATGCATCCCATGCTCTCCGTTAGACACTCCCAAGCTGCAATTTGCTTGGCATCAAGAGTCAACATGCGCTGGACATGATAGATCTTTAGCATTCTTTAGCTCTGGCTTCTGGAGCTGGCGATTTCTCGGAACACTTGAGCTTCCCACTGCACCGCTTGGAGTACAACAGGCGGGGCCTGTTCAAGTTCAAAATGAGGATGATGACACTTAGCCGCAACCCTGAACCCCACATCATGTTCATGAGCAGTCATCAATTTTCATGAACTGCAATTTGTAACTCTGAGACTTGCGCCTTAAAGCATGTGCTATCTAAATCTTGGGCTGTTTCTACACACGCTAAGACCCTGTGCCTCTGGCGGTGGCTTTTCATGTGGCGGTGGCTTTTCATGCGCCGCCTCACCTCGGAAAGGCATGGAAAGACGACATACAAATACCCCGAATACACCTTTTATTTGGGGTGGCATAAGCTTAAAAAATTGTTAGATGGAAACATTCTTGCCATGCGATTAGTCACAAGTTCGATCGATCGCCGGTGGAAAACCCTGAATCTATTGGAACCACACAGCAGGTGGCATCTATCTTTTCAAAACAAATGAATCAAATGCGTATCAAAGTGCAGAGACAGTTCAAAGTCTCATGGAGCCAAGGCTCCGATGCCTGTCTTTGGGCGTCGCGGAGCATTTTTTCGAGGACCTGCGGCCTCCGGCATCCAAGAAGTGGAGAAACGAGAAGAAAAGTATGGCACCACGGAGGCTTGGAAAACCCAACCCAGCTGGGTAAACTGTTTGTTCACTAGCGGTTGCTGAGACACAAACTTTTTGGGTACTGTATGAAAGTGCAAAAGTCCTTTTCTGACGGGGGAGTTGAACCAGCTACGTGCAATAACTGAGCGCCTTGGGAAAGAAAAAAGGCCACGCAAGTGCAATTAAAAGCCTGGCACCATGCAACATGACACCATGCCAACATGACGCCAACATGCCAATCAATGCAGCTGCTGTTAGAGAGGCCTTTCGTAAATCTGCCCAGACCGAACGTGCCAAAGCATTTTTTGTAATAGCTATTAAGCCTTCGCTTGGGGGTTGGCATTTGTGCCCTAGAATCGTGCGGTTTTCCACGTTTTTTTAGCTGCCAAATATAGGTCCGACACAGGTCCAAAACAGGTTCAACATTGGACCAACACTGGTCCAACATAGGCCCAACATTGCCACAAGATGGGCCCTATAAGCCCCAGATGACCCCTAACATGGACTCAACATAGCGCCCAGATAGGCTCAAAATAGATCCACCTTACATAACATTGCCTGAACATGGGGCTCCAAATCCGATCCCCTTCACATCAACATAGATCTTTCAATGCCAATGTATATAGTCATATTTCAAGGTGTCCGAGGAAAAACAACACAGCCAAAAAAAGCATCAAAGAAACAGCAAAAGCAGCCTGTTTGTGTAGGTGTGTCATGTTCACGCCTGTGCCAAACCTGGATCGAACCTATCAGTGTTTATTGGCCCTGAGAGTTGGGGCGCGTTGCATTCCCGGAATTCCCAGATTTAGCTCACTTTAGGTTGATTTTCTGTATCTTTGAGGTTGGTTTTGCACAGATTGTACTATTTGCAAGGATGCTGATGGTTTTTTGAGCTTGCATCGGGCCACGGAGGGTCTCATGTTGGGCCCTTTAAAGTTGGTCTTGAGCCAATTAGGCCTGGTTGGAACAAACGGGTCCAAATTAAGTCCAGTAGTGATTTAGTCTTTCTGAGAGGAGCTAACACGTTTGAGCGTGAGCAAACAATTCAGGTGCCGGCGAAGCGACCGGAATACCAACAGAAACAGCATAAAACAACTTCTGCTCAAAGCTAGGAAGGTGGCAGTCCCAGAAGCAAAGATGTTGCCGCTGAAAACCATGCCAATCCTGAAATCAATTGATTTGTGTGCGAGCAATGGTCGCAAGTGCGCGGGCGCACTTCATAGACATGAATCGTTGCACCAGGGCAGCTCAGCAGAGCTGTTCTCAACAAGCTCCAGCGTGTTTGCATTCAGCTGTCTGGGATAAACAAATAAATGCTTGCACAGAAGAATAGGACAAAATACATAACGCTCTTCCGGTCTGCACCTCGTTAGATTCCGCTAGTCACGTCCCTTGCTAAGCTCTGCACCGGATATTTCATGCAGCATAGGACTACCCTTCCAGCTACTTTGGCTGGTGTCTGTGTGCTTCTGAGGCGTTTCGATGGAGTGTAACTAAAGTCTCTTACAATTTCAAGTAGCACAGCTTTATGAGCTTGACACTGAGTCGATCATCGGCCCTCTGCACCCCCAATGAAAGCAATAGAGCTTGCTTTGTGAACCTAGCAAGTCATGTTCAGTTGCTTCTCAAACCACATGCCTGCAGCAACATCGCAAGTACTACAAGTTTGTCCTTTAAATTTCGGAACCAGTTTATAGTGAAACCAGAAGAAGGAAAGCAAGGATTCCAGCCAGTCGTTTAGTTGGACCGGACTTGTCCTACCCGTAGTGAATTCAAAGCAAAGTTCAGGGATTCGCTGGGCATCTGCCAACGGAATTTTTTGCTGCCAACAGCTCCATGATGGGTATGCTCTGTACAGCAACTTGGCTGGTTCTCTGACTTGATCATGAAGTTGGACATGTCATCAGATGGAACCAATGGGAAAATCAAAGCTACCGACAGCGCAACACCCACAGTGTCGGGGTGGCAATGCACCGTGCAACTTAAATCAGTCGTTCATTCCCTTCTGCCACTGGAGCCTCTAGAGTCCTTCTGCTGTTTTCAAGAATCTGCCCTCTTTCAGCTGGCATGCATTTCGGCGTTGTATGGGTATGAGTCAAAACCCTCGTTCCCTCTTGAACTGTGGTAAATTGCCCCCAAATATGGCATCGTCGTTTTTGACCGGCCCACCTCCATATGCGTGATATTCTATGATCCAACATGTTCCCTGTGTTGCTTTGTATTGACGAAGCCTCCCATGGCCATTGCACATCAAGTTGCATCCACTCAGGCTACCTGGGCATGCGACCAAAAATCTGCATGTGCCAAGCAAAAATCACAAAGGCACCAAGGCCCCGACAGTTGGCCCAACAAAGAGCCTAGTCCTCCGCATCCCTGGCCACAAATCTCCATCTGCAAAAAGTTGAAGCATGAAAGTTTTCATGAAAGCACGCATTTCACCAAACATGACAATAGAGTTAAAAGTCAACCATACTAAGTCACAATGGCCATAGTAAAAGATAAATGTACTAAATACTGATAAGATCATGATAAGTAAGATCTGAGAAGCAATCCATTTCCAGCGACATCTTTTGAGAACGAATTTCAACATTGTCGCACCAGGTGCTCCGAGCCAAGCTACAAGTCCTTTCCAGTGTCTCTTTTGTAGATCTGCAGGCCGCGAGAACAAGAGGAAAAAAACTTTAGAAGGAACCCCACGAATCCGCAGTTCAGGAACAAGCAATCAAGTTCGAACTACTAATTATATAGATTGCATTATATAATAATTACATTGTCATAACATGCCAAAATATGTCATAACATTACATTCCATATATTCCATTGATTGCGGCATCATTCGAATCATTCTTGTTTGCGGTGTTTTGCGGTGTTTTGCGGTGTTTTGCGGTGTTTGCGCACCATGCCAACATCCGAAAGCCTCTGCCAGGTCAAGGAGCTCATCATTCCTGGGATCTCGGCCTTCCCAGAGTGCCTTCACCTGGAAAGGTGGCATCTTATGGGGAAAGAAATGGAAAGAATGCAGAATTACACCACCGTAGTACGCCGTAGACCCCAAAACAGTGGGTGGATTCAAGAAGTGTTTTTGGGGAACAGGGTCAAACACATGAAATAGCAGCGACACGAATGACTATGGAAATAATACGGAAATAAATAGGGAAATAAATAGGGAAATAAATAGGGGAATAAATAGGGAAATAAATAGGGAAATAAATAGGGAAATAAATAGGGAAATAAATAGGGAAATAAATAGGGAAATAAATAGGGAAATAAATAGGGAAATAATAGGGAAATAAATAGGGAAATCAATAGGGAAATAAATACGGGAATAAATAGGGAAATAAATAGGGAAATAAATAGGGAAATAAATAGGGAAATAAATAGGGAAATAAATAGGGGAATAAATAGGGAAATAAATAGGGAAATAAATCGGGAAATAAATAGGGAAATAAATAGGGAAATAAATAGGGAAATAAATACGGAAATAAATAGGGAAATAAATAGGGAAATAAATAGGGAAATGAATAGGGAAATAAATAGGGAAATAAATAGGGAAATAAATAGGGAAATAAATAGGGAAATAAATAGGGAAATAAATAGGGAAAAAATAGGGAAATAAATAGGGAAATAAATAGGGAAATAAATAGGGAAATAAATAGGGAAATAAATAGGGAAATAAATAGGGAAATAAATAGGGAAATAAATAGGGAAATAAATAGGGAAATAAATAGGGAAATAAATAGGGAAATAAATAGGGAAATAAATAGGGAAATAAATAGGGGAAATAAATAGGGAAATAAATAGGGGAAATAAATAGGGGAATAAATAGGGAAATAAATAGGGAAATAAATAGGGAAATAAATAGGGAAATAAATAGGGAAATAAATAGGGAAATAAATAGGGAAATAAATAGGGAAATAAATAGGGAAATAAATAGGGAAATAAATAAAATAAATAGGGAAATAAATAGGAAATAAATAGGGAAATAAAATGAAATAAATAGGGAAATAAATAGGGAAATAAATAGGGAAATAAATAGGGAAATACATAGGGAAATAAATAGGGAAATAAATAGGGAATTAAATAGGGACATAAATAGGGACATAAATAGGGACATAAATAGGGAAATAAATAGGGACATAAATAGGGAAATAAAAAGGGAAATAAATAGGGACATAAATAGGGAAATAAATAGGGAATTAAATAGGGACATAAATAGGTACATAAATAGGGACATAAATAGGGAAATAAATAGGGAAATAAATAGGGAAATAAAAAGGGAAATAAATAGGGACATAAATAGGGAAATAAATAGGGAAATAAATAGGGAAATAAATAGGGAAATAAATAGGGAAATAAATAGGGAAAAATAGGGAAATAAATAGGGAAATAAATAGGGAAATAAATAGGGAAATAAATAGGGAAATAAATAGGGAAATAAATAGGGAAATAAATAGGGAAATAAATAGGGAAATAAATACGGAAATAAATACGGAAATAAATACGGGAAATAAATAGGGAAATAAATAGGGAAATAAATAGGGAAATAAATACGGAAATAAATAGGGAAATAAATAGGGAAATAAATAGGGAAATAAATAGGGAAATAAATAGGGAAATAAATAGTGAAATAAATAGGGAAATAAATAGGGAAATAAATAAGGAAATACGTAGGGAAATAAATAGGGAAATAAAATAGGGAAATAAATAGGGAAATAAATAGGGAAATAAATAGGGAAATAAATAGGGAAATAAATAGGGAAATAAATAGGGAAATAAATAGGGAAATAAATAGGGAAATAAATAGGGAAATAAATATGGAAATAAATAGGGAAATAAATAGGGAAATCAATAGGGAAATAAATACGGGAATAAATAGGGAAATAAATAGGGAAATAAATAGGGAAATAAATAGGGAAATAAATAGGGAAATAAATAGGGAAATAAATAGGGAAATAAATAGGGAAATAAATAGGGAAATAAATGGGGAAATAAATGGGGAAATAAATACGGGAAATAAATACGGGAATAAATAGGGAAATAAATAGGGAAATAAATAGGGAAATAAATAGGGAAATAAATAAGGAAATAAATAGGGAAATAAATAGGGAAATAAATAGGGAAATAAATAGGGAAATAAATAGGGAAATAAATAGGGAAATAAATAGGGAAATAAATAGGGAAATAAATAGGGAAATAAATAGGGAAATAAATAGGGAAATAATTGGGAAATAAATAGGGAAATAAAATAGGGAAATAAATAGGGAAATAAAATAGGGAAATAAAATAGGGAAATAAATAGGGAAATAAATAGGGAAATAAATAGGGAAATAAATAGGGAAATAAATAGGGAAATAAATAGGGAACTAAATAGGGAAATAAATAGGGAAATAAATAGGGAAATACATTGGGAAATGAAATAAAATAGGGAAACAAATAGGGAAATCTAGGGAAATAAATAGGGAAATAAATAGGGAAATAAATAGTGGAATAAATACGGAAATAAATAGGGAAATAAATAGGGAAATAAATAGGGAAATAAATAGGGAAATAAATAGGGAAATAAATAGGGAAATAAATCGGGAAATAAATCGGGAAATAAATCGGGAAATAAATAGGGTAATAAATAGGGGAATAAATAGGGAAATAAAAAGGGAAATAAATCGGGAAATAATAAATAGGGAAATAAATAGGGAAATAAATAGGGAAATAAATAGGGAAATAAATAGGGAAATAAATAGGGAAATAAATAGGGAAATAAATAGGGAAATAATAAGTAGGGAAATAAATAGTGGAATAAATAGGGAAATAAATAGGGAAATAAATAGGGAAATAAATAGGGAAATAAATAGGTACATAGATTAGGGACATAAATAGGGAAATAGCGGAATAAATAGGGAAATAAAGAGGGAAATAAATAGGAAAGTAAATAGGGAAATAAATAGGGAAATAAATAGGGAAATAAATAGGGAAATAAATAGGGAAATAAATAGGGAAATAAATAGGGAAATAAATAGGGAAATAAATAGGGAAATAAATAACCCTGCAAGTCGGAAGGTCAAGTTTTACGAGGTCTTTTGCAAAAGACCAAGTTTTACGAGGTCCTCTGGTTTACTTGGTTTTATAGAGCTCAGCCCTTTTTCCCATCAATGCTGAATTTGACTTGAACCCCATTTGAAACTGTTGATGCATGATTGGGAAGCATTCAATCACCTACAGATCATAGCCCCGAATGGGCCTTTCCAAGTTGCAATGAACAGCCACTAAGGCTGACATTCCGGAGCATATGCAAAGCAAATTCGTGGCGTTTCCCCTCAAGAAATTATATGTTTGGCAGAAATTTCCACACTGAAAAAATGGTTCCTAGGGTTTCACGCTCGGTTCACGCTCGGTTCACGGTCATAGTTGGTCTTTTGCCAGTCATAGTTGGTCTTTTGCCGGTCATAGTTGGTCCGGTTCACGCTCGGTTCACGCTCGGTTCACGCTAGCGATTCTGGGCCCCTGATAATTCAAAAACCATACGTTTGTGGTGGTTCCAGCCCTGGACTCCCAATGATAAAATAGTGTGGGGTACCCTATGATAAACCGCAAATTGGATATTTGGTCGGTGAAGGGATGTGGCTATCCTGAAATTTAGGGCAACAATTATGGGTTTATGCATCTTATATATTACTGTTGGACATCCATGGCCATCATCTTAACTTTGGACCCAAAAGGTCCAAGTAATAGTAGGTCCTCATCAAGTAATAGTAGGTCCTTTTCAGCAAAGTTAAGAGGCCAAGTTTTACGAGGTCTTTGACCTGGAGGGTAAGGAAATGAATAGGGAAATAAATAGGGAAATAAATAGGGGAATAAATAGGGGAATAAATAGGGAAATAAATAGGGAAATAAATAGGGAAATAAATAGGGAAATAAATAGGGAAATAAATAGGGAAATAAATAGGGAAATAAATAGGGAAATAAATAGGAACATAAATAGGAACATAAATAGGGAAATAAATAGGGAAATAAATAAGGAACTGAATAGGGAAATAAATAGGGAAATAAATAGGGGAATAAATAGGGAAATAAATAGGGAAATAAATAGGGAAATAAATAGGGGAATAAATAGGGAAATAAATAGGGAAATAAATAGGGAAATAAATAGGGAAATAAATAGGTACATAGATTAGGGACATAAATAGGGAAATAAATAGGGAAATAAATAGGGAAATACATAGGGAAATAAATAAGGAAATGAATAGGGAAATAAATAGGGAAATAAATAGGTACATAGATTAGGGACATAAATAGGGAAATAAATAGGGAAATAAATAGGGAAATAAATAGGGGAATAAATAAGGAAATAAATAGGGAAATAAATAGGGAAATAAATAGGGAAATAAATAGGGAGATAAATAGGGAAATAAATAGGGAAATAAATAGGGAAATACATAGGGAAATAAATAAGGAAATGAATAGGGAAATAAATAGGGAAATAAATAGGTACATAGATTAGGGACATAAATAGGGAAATAGCGGAATAAATAGGGAAATAAAGAGGGAAATAAATAGGAAAGTAAATAGGGAAATAAAAAGGGAAATATATCGGGAAATAATAAATAGGTGAATAAATAGGGAAATAAATAGGGAAATAAATTGGGGAATAAATAGGTACATAGATTAGGGACATAAATAGGGAAATAAATAGGGAAATAAATAGAGAGGCAAATAGGGAAATAAATGCGGAAATAAATAGGGAAATAAATAGGGAAATAAATAGGGAAATCAATCAGAAAATAAATAGGGAAATAAATCGGGCATTTCTCTCTGTGCAAAGGTGTCCCCGGGTTAAAATTTCTGTGTAAAAGCATGTGTGATCAAAGGCATCCCTGTGACAGAGCATGCGTGTATGTAAAGAAAACGCACGCAAAATGAACACCGCCGTGTAAAAGTATTTGCATGTAAACGTGCCTGCCACTGTGTGTCAAAGTGCCTCTGTGTAAAAATGTTTGCGTGTAAAAGAATGTGTGCGTAAAGCACTGTGAATTGTAGACGTATTAACATGTAAAAATACCTGTGTAGAAACATCTCTGTGTGAAGGGGTAAAGGTACTCGTGTGAAAACCCGCCTGTGTCTAATTTTTTCTTAGCAAAATCATTTCAGTTGTATCTTAAAGCACCCGTGTGTAAAAGCATCTCTGTGTTGAAAGTATCTCTGTGTAACAACATTTGTAAGTAGAAGCATTCCTTTGTAAAATCATCTCTCTGCGTAAAACCATCTCTGTAGAAGACCTTGTATGTAAACGCATCCCTCGGTAAAAGCAAAATGGCTGGAAACTTAATTCCCAAATGGCTTGAACCCTGCCCCAAATCGTGTTTCCAGCCACCCATGTAAGAATGCCTCTTCCTAGATGCGTCCTAGTCTAAAAGCACGTGTGTGTAAAAGCCTCTCTCCGTAAAAGTATCCGTGCATTTTTTTTGTAAAAGTATATGTGTCTAAAAAAACGCCTTTGTACAAATGTTTGTCTGTGTAAAGAACATCTGTGCGTAAGAGTGTTTACCCTAAAATATCCTGTGTGTAAAAGCTCATTTGTGTCAAAAGAAGCCCTGTGTAAACGCACGTGCGTGTAAAATCACTCCTCTGTAAAAGCACCGCTGTGTAAAGGCATCTGTCTGTACAAGTACCCACGCGTCTGTGCGCAAAAGTTTTTTTGTATAAAAGCATCCCTGTGCAAAAACACCTGCGCATAGGTATTTGCGTGTAAAACCATCCCTGGACCAAAGCACGTGC